>PVIY010020003.1:0-44787 GCA_004026745.1 Myrmecophaga tridactyla
CCCCCAATTCCATGGAGAACTGTAAGACCTATGATTCTGTAATACAATCTATCTTAGTTGTTTATTTCTCACATTTTATCCTTCAGAGTCACTCATTTCCTTTAGTCTGAAGAGGTAAGAGATAAGGGTTGAACCTTCATCTTTTTCTCCAACTTGGAGAAAATAAGTGTGCCATACACACAGTATTTTGCTAAAAGAATCCCAATTTGAATGGGGGCACACGGGAATCCTCTGATCAAGAGGTCCTGAATCAAGGAGCAGTGGAGTTTGAGAAGCTCCTAGCTCAGGGTTCAGTGGCAGCAGCTTCAACAGCAAAGTTTGGGCGAGGGGGAGATAGGGAAGGGAAAGGGGAGGGGAGGGGAAGGGGGGAGGGAAGGGGGAGGGGAAGAGTGCCGAGTGCCAAGGGTGGGGTTTCCTGATCTTTGGCTTCTCACCTGGGTCCTGTTTCGACAGCGAACATGCTTCAGCCTGTTGGAAGTAGTTTATTATTCACAGTGTCAGAAATTTGATGATGCTGATGAAGATTTAGGACGAGATTCAGGCCCTCCAGCTACAAGAATTCCATCTCCCAGGGAAGCTAAAAGCAAGAGGCGATCTGGAAAGAATTCACAGGAAGATAGTGAAGACTCAGAGGAAAAAGACATGAAAATCGAAAAAGGATGATTCTCATTCAGCAGAAGACAGCAAAGATGAAAACGAAGATCATAAAAATGTGCGCCAGCAACAGCAGGCAGCATGGAAAGCAGCTTCTAAACAGAGAGAGATGCTGGGGGAAGATGTGGGCAATGAAGAACCAGAAGGAGAGGACGAAGCACCTTTCCTGGAGACAAGAGTCTGGCAGCAATCAAGATTTCTTAATGGAAGAGGATGATGACAGTAACTATGGCGGTTCAAAAAAGAATACCAAAAAGCTCGTGAAGAAGGCCAAGCCCGAGAGAAAAGAAGAGAAAATACCCAAGTCCAGGCTAAAGGCTACAGTGACACCAAGTCCAGTGAAAGGCAAAGGGAAAGTGGGCGGTCCCACAGCTTGCAAGGTATCAAAGGAAAAGACCCCTTCCCCCGAGAAGAAGAGGAACCAGCGAGACCTCCAGAGAAGAAACCATCTTTAAGCCCTCCACCTGAAAACCCGGGGATGCAGGGTCTGCAGATGAAGCCCAGTCTGGGGAGGATTATAAGTGATGATGGTTTAGGGAGAGGTTTTATTTAATAATAATAATAATAAAGAAAGAAAGAAAGAAAGAAAAGAAAGAAGGGAGAGAGGGAGGGAGGGAGGAAGACTCCTTCTTAAGATAGGTGTTTTGGGGCGGGCCATGGTGGCTCAGCAGGCAGAGTTCTCACCTGCCATGCCAGAGCTCCGGGTTTGATTCCCAGTGCCTGCCCATGCAAAAAAAAAGAAAGAGATAGGTGGTCTTGGCTATTGCTTGACTTACAGGCTTTGAATGCTTTTTCTTCCTTTGTTGATGCATTTTCTGATTTCTTTTTTTTTTCTTATGAAAATCACTGTATGTTGAAGTTACCTTTTGTCTGTTGTTCTTCTCCGTGCCTCCCCTCCCCTCCAACCCAAAAAGCCATGTCACATTGATCACTGGATTGACTGTTTCATCTTTTTATTTTTAATGGAAGGTATACCACAGTCGGAAAGCAATAAGATTTGAGGTGAACACTATAAAATTTTGCCTTTTGCTAAATGATAGCAAAGCGAATAGTAATCAAAAAGTTATAAAGGGTTTTAGTTAGAGATGATTGCTTCTTCCTCTACTTGGAGTTTTTAGGAAATCAGTTGCCATCTAATATAAATGTGTAGGTCTATCTACATGAGTATAGTTGTCTAAAAATATCATGACTTTAAATTTCCACTGATGAGGCAGGTATGAGACAAAAATGAATTCTGAATTGTTACTAAAAGTATTCATATTTTCGCCTGGGAAAGGGGTTGGGGAATGGGGTTACCTGACCTTCTTTAAGGGTATGGGTTTTCTTTTATTATCTCATCATTTGCTGTCTCAAAGAGACTTGGCGCCAGTGATCTTTTTATCCTGTTACAGTCTTTAAGAAGCTTAGCAAAAAAAAAAAAAAAAAAGGCAGAAGCACCAGAACTGAAATCACACTTGTTTTCAAATCTCATTCTCTAACAGCTCACATTTTTTAATATACATGAATCTATTCTGTTTTTTTGGATAAATTTATCAGGGATCAAAAATAAAAACAACCAACCAAACAAAACCTAGAATTTAAATGGCAAGATCAAACTGTATATACTTCACAGTGTATTTTTCAAACTGACAATGTTTAGGATTTTAGCAAATAAAGTAAAACTCAAAAAAATGAATCCCAATTTGGAACTGGAGATGATACATCTGGTCCCAGATGGTGAATCATGATTTTCCTAAGCCCATTACTGTGTCCTTCCCCTTTCCCAGACTTCATATATCTATGTTTGATCAGAGATATAAGGAGAGAATTTGTAGGGATCCCTCCAGGAAAGGACAGTGCTTCCTATTGGAGGGTGGGGTGTCAAGATATAGGAAAAAGGGGAAAGATCTGAGGTTGAACTCTCCTTCAGGACCAGAATGCTGCATATACCTTATGGTACAAGGGTGTATGATCAATTTACTGCTATTTAATTTCTTTTGCATGTTTTTCTAATTGATATTAGTTTTATTAGATGTTTGAGTTAAGAGGTTTTGTGAGCCTGGATTTACTCCTCTATATTTAGCCAGGATATTCTGCTTTGATTTTAAATAAATATCTTTGCTACTCCTCATACAGAGAGAAATGAAAGTGTATGTATGTGGCTTTAAGCCTCATACAACTTTGAAAATATAACTGCATGAATACATTTAACTGTGCTCTTTGATAGAAGACATACAGCAATTTGATTTTGATGCCTATTGGTCCTGAGAGAAAGACTCAAAGAATTTGAAAAATATCAAATCTTACTAAAAATCTAAAGAGGATCTATAAATGAAAATAGCGATCAAATATAAAGCTAAATTTCTGAATAATAATACACTATTTGAATAGTCACAAAAATACAATCTGAATTGTCATTTTAACAAATAAAAATAAAACAATAGTCGGCTCCAAAAAAGTTAAACACAGTTAAATACCATAATGGAGCAGGGTGTGCATATATGCATTTCTTTTCATGGTACCCTCTCAAACAGCAATCAGTTATGCAATTATTTTGTATCATCTGTCCTAAGATAATGAAGTCTTATTAGTAATCTAGAATGCTGCTATTGAAATATGTACCCTCTAGTTGTACAAAACTGAAGAACTGTCTAATTGAACATGTCAGTTTTAATCTCTATTGCCTTTAAAACAATAAAAATCACCAAGAGAACTGTCCTAATGGCAAAAAAGAAAAAAGTCAAATTATGCTGACACAGCAAAACTGAAAAGAACTAAAGAAGTTCAGAAATTGCAAGTAAAATTCAAAAGGATTTGCATTTGCTGTGCAAGTGGGCTGATGTGTCACATGTAATGCTGACAACTGTTTAAAAATAATGATAAATGAAGGGCGGCGCAGCGGTGGCTCCAGTGTTAGGTTTTTGCCTGCCATGCTGGAGAATTAGGTTCAATTCCCGGTGCCTGTACATGCAAAAAGAAAAAAAAAAGATACATGGAAATCTGAAATAAGCAGGTAAATGAAGCAAGCACATCAGAGTTGCTGAGCTCCTATTAGCTGACAAAAAACTTCTGACATGGATTGAAATTTTTTGAATGGTATGACTGGGATGGAGGGAATGGAGGAAACTAATTTACAAATCTCATGAATTTGAATCCTGAGTGTAATGTGCATAACTGTTTTTCACATTAATGTTTTAACCTTCTACCTCTGCCTCAAGTTATGGTTGAAGTGTTATTAAAATACATATCATACACTTTTTAAGATACAGAAATATTTAAATGTATAAATCCATAGGCAAAAACTGAAAGAACAGTTGTTGAGTCATATTTTAAAGACAAGTTTTAGTGCAAAGTTTCCAAAATAATTGGCTCTCTTTCGTGGTGTTTTGCACTCCAACTTAAAACTGGTTAATGCTGACAAAATACTGAAGCTATAAATCTTATCTCATAGGCCTTAAGATTAAAAGAACATTCCAGATTTGATTCTTATTGAGTAAACTACTATACCTCGTTTGAATCTCATTATCTATCACATACATGCTAAGAATATAAATATTTTCACAGGCAAATGAATGGTTTGATGAGACAATTTGGTAGCATAATAAGAATAGCTCTCAACTTTTACAATGGGTTCAAAGAAGGCTTTGTTGCCAAAAGGGTGTGTCAAATGAAAGTTGTATATGAAGAATCAACATTTTAATCTGATCTATTTAAGAAAAAAAGAGCTTCATTGGAAATGGCAGCATATTTCTACTTGCTAGATCAAAGCATCTTTGAAAACATTTTGTACGCTTCAAGTTGCTATGTCAATATGAGGGTCTTTGTTCTCTGGTCTGGTCCTCTCCAGCCAAGGGCTGCCTTGTTCATTTAACCTAGATTACTGAGCAAACATTATTGTTTTCTATATATGCAATGATATGAGGTGTAGGAAAACAATAGATAACCTAATATTAGTATTACAGATGGATCTGCTTTCATCAATAGGCAGTGAAGAAATAAGTCCAAGACTGGCAGAGAGTGCAAAGCTGGCCACTGCTGTTGATAGAATTCCAATTTATTTTTGTATTTTAATCTTCTATCCAAACATTTTAATTCTAATAATACTCTATAAATGACTTTTTGCCTCCCATGAAAAAAGTTCTATCATATGTATGATAATGACAGCTTTGACAGTCTTGTTTTCTCCTTGACTGATGATATTTCATTTTTGTTTTAACTTCTCTTGCTTTGTTTGCTGATGCCTCCAGTAAAATCAAAAGAAGATGTGGTGACAGGGCATGTTTGCTTGCCCCTGATTGAATGAGACAGTCTTCAACCATAAGCCGATTTTTGCTGTATAATATTAGTAGATCATTTAACAGGTTAAGTAGTTTCCTTTTTTTCCTTATTGGTAAGCATTATTATCATGAAAGGTGCTGAAATGCATCAAAACACTTTCTTTGCAGGTATCAGAATTATTTTGTACTGTCAGATCATCTTCCCTTTATCTATTAAAATGGGGAATGACATTTGTAGTTATTCTTTTTTAATAACTGCCGTTGTATTCCTGGACTATACCCAGTTCAGTCATGACACTTTATCTTAGGATAAATGTCTTTAGGAATTTCCAAATAAATTAATGTTATACTGTTTACCTTTCGTATATCATCCTAGCCTATTTTTAAGGTTCTAAGTTATGCCAGCTCAATTACTAAGTAGAGGAATTTTTCCTCTATTTTCCATGCTGTGATGGTTAGGTTCTGGTGTCAACTTGTCCCGGTGATGATGCCCAGTTGTCTGGTTAAGCAAGCATTGCCCTGAATGTTACAGCAAGCATATTTCATGGCTGGCTGATAAACGGGAAGGCTGGATTATTAAATCACCAGTCAGTTGATTGCAGCTGTGGTTGATTGCATCTGAGATCAACTAAGGGAGTGCCTGCTGCAAATGAGATAATCCAATCAGATGGAGACATTTAAGGAAGGACACTCTTTCACTTCTTCAACCAGTGAGCCTCTCCTGCAGAGTTCTTCAAGACCCTTCATCGGAGCTGCCAGTTTCACAGCTGCCCTATGGATTTTTGGACTCTTCTATTCCTTCTGTTGCCTGAGACACCTTTATAAATCTCATATTTACAGATCTCTCCTGTTGGTTCTCTTTCTCTAGAGGATATACATGCTCTGGATGAGTCGATATAATACTAATCTTTGAACTTTATGGAGCCTTGTTTTATGGCAATATATTTGTTCAATTTCCATGTGTGTAACTTGTATTATTGAGAAGGAATATTGAGAAGGGACTTGCAATATTGAGAACGGTTCTCTAATTGTTTTATGAAATGCCCTACGTAAGTCCAATAAATTAAGATTGTGAATTGTCCTGTCCAAATCTTCAGTTTCTTCACTATTGTGTACTATTGTTAAGGTTATTCTTGACATGACTATAACAATGAATTTGTCAACTTCTCTTTGTAGTTTTATCAATATTAGCTTTTTATATTTTTATTTTACTAAATATATACAGTTTAGACTTTTAATGTCTTTCCCGTGAGTTAAACCTTTTATCATTATGAAGTTTATTTTGTACTCACACAATCCATTGCAAATTAGGTCATACTCCCAAGTATCTGATGACTCTGAATTCCAGACTGCTAAAATCTGGTGGTGATGACTCCTCAATATACTGCTCCATTGTCATTTCTGAAAAGGTGCAACTAGGGAAAGAGGAGGCTCATTGGTTTTAGCTGTAACAAAGAAATTAGGATTTAACAAGGAATTATAACTACTGAATCATTATATATGTATTTCTTTTTTACTTTCTGGTGTATCAGAGTAGTCTGAGGGAAATACCTGACATTTCTAAACTGTAGTGGAGCTACTTGATCTCTGATAATGATTGCATAACTATATGGCCTTTATCTTACGATTATAAAAACCTTCTACCACTTGTATCTTCTTATCCTGTTTTTCAACTTTGGAGTCTTATGATCACTAAAGATAGTACCTAATGTTTATTAATGAAGGGGCTTGCGTCAGCCCAGAATTAACCCACCTTAATTCTGTCTCGCTAGACAGAGCTGAACCTAACCAAAATTGGCCTCCATGACATGCACAGTAGCTTCAACTTTACCATATAAATGATCTATACCTCATTATAATACTAAAACTCATGCCCATCATCATATTAAGGCCACTATTTTCTCACATACATTCTCTGACTAAGCATGTAATCAGTCTGTGTATGCTCAATAATTAGATCATCTCTAACCACATCATTTTGAGCCACTGGACTCATTACCCTAAAACCAGCCCATCTTTCGGTATTGTAAAACCATCAGAGTTATTGAAGTTTAAGGAGACAGCTTTTTGTGCTCATTGGCTGTCTAATCTCCTGTTAAAGCCTGGTGTCTCAGGAATTGGTCATTTGAGCACATCAGGCAGAGACCCCACAACTTTTGATCAGTATCATTAACCTGGAAGAGACTCATGCCATGTCTGCTCATATTTCCTGGCCAGAATGAACTGCATGGCCATTGAGGGTCAACCTGGAGATTCTGCTTTATGTCATTGTCCCTGGAGCCAGGCAGAGGGAGGATCCATCTCTGAGCTTCTTTAGTTGCTAAGGCAAAAGAAAACGAAAAAGAAAGCAAATTTTATGTTGATTTTAAATCTTCTGCCTGAAAATAATTCTCATCATTTCCCTTCACATTTTATTAACAAAGGACAGTCGCAAGGCCATTCCTAACTTCAAATGAGGTCACAAAATGCAATCTTGCCATGTGCCAGGAAAGAGACAGCTCAAAATAGTCAGTGAACATAACTATTGATAAGTACACTAAGTAAAGTGATTATACGGAGTGAGGAAGTGGCAGAGAGAGCTATAAGTGAATGCCTTTTAATATATTTGATTATACAAGCAAATACAGAATTTGCTGCATGATCTGATAGCAAAATAAGTGCCTATTCCAGTGTGACCAATATATAATGCCAATTCTAATGATGTGTAAAAGTGAGGACAACCATTTCTATTCTCATTGACGTAGAGTAGGGTGAGGTAGGGAATCGGCTTCATTCTTAATTATATAAAGTAAAGCTGAAAAATTGTGTTATGTAACCCTATATCTTTTTTTCTTATTGAGGCTGAAAGAGAATGAGATTCATCTTTAACTATAGAAAGTAAAGCTAAAATAATGGGTTATATAACTCTGTATCTGTTTTCAGTTTATTGCATTTGCTTTTAGTAGTTTGGATACCCAAAGCATTTTGAGAGAACTATAAATAAGAAGAAGAAACCTGGTTATTTAAGTAAACATATGAGAAAGGAGATGTGCAAAAAGGAAAATTTCCTCCATTGTGCCCAGGGCCCCTTCAGTGACTGTTGATTGCGTTCATAAGTTCAAAGTCCACTTTTTCTATGACTCTTTTAAGAAGCTCTTGTCAGTTTAAATTTCTTGGCTGTCAGGTACAATGGTGATGTGTTTCATCTAGCTATATCAAGCACATTGCTTTATTCCTGCTCACAATGAAAAGATTTCAGCTGGAAAGGAATGCTTTAGGGAAGGTTTCAAGCCAACTGAAAAACAGACTTACCTTTTAAAAAGACTCAAATAAAGTTTGACGTGAAGTATGGCATCCTGGGCCTTTCAGATTACAATTAACTTTGACAGTGTTCAATTAATTACAGCTTTCATTGTGATTATACAGAGATCATATTGCATAGAAAAACTTTCAGGATGTTAGTGATGCAAAATTTAGGTCTCTGTTATCTCTAACTGCAGAGCTGTGAAATTTGACATTTGTCATAAAAAGTATTTGCTTCTCACATAAAAAACCATAGATGGTTCCACAAAGCTTAGAGGATAAAGTACATTCAAAATCATTCAATTTTTCGAGCCCAATTCTTACCATTTAACATTATTTTCTTCCAAACCTCCTGCCACCTACACACAGACAGACACGCACATTTATATACACATCCTCATAATTTCCTCTAAACTCAGCTCAGACAAACAAAAAATTCAATGCTATCAAGGCTCCGGTTCTGTTTTTCTATTATCCTTTTAGCAACACTTTCCTCTGGGGTATTGTAATCAAGCCAGCCCCACAAGGGTAGCATTTCAATATGCCATCCCAAAGAGAAACATCTCTTCTAGTAGCTCCCATTGAAAAGAAAAAAAGGGTATATAAGCCAAATAGTCAGAAAACATCTCCTTGTGCCTCATTTATCCAAACTGGATTGCATGTGATTGCAAATATGAGGGTTCAGCTTTACCTAATTAAAGTGGTTACCAGGAGGGGATACAAGGGTGGTTCAGTGGTAGAATTCTCACCCACCACGCAGGAGACCCAGGTTCTATTTCCAGCCTAGGCACTTTCCAAAACAAGCAAACAAACAAACAAATGGTATTGCAATAATGGTATACACACATGGAAAAAGAATGAAATGTGTCCTCTGTCATACAGCAAACAAAAAACAAAACAAAAATTACTACCAGGAATAGAGAGTAGATGACAGAGGTCAAGTCCACCTAAACATCATTGCTGAGGATAGGAGACAGGAGTTTCACCAAAGATAATATAGATACAAGAACCCTATATTATTATTATTGTATCTCACCATCTAGTATTTATAAATTTTCAACAAAAATATGGGGAGTAAAAGACCCATGGCCCTTTGCCTTTTATACTTTATTAACAGGTTTAGATTATGCAAAGGAAAAAAAAAAAACAGATAAAGACCATAACCAATGAGAGTATACTGATGACCAAACAGAAAACTTGTCTTCATCATCTTTTTCTCTTCTTTCTAAGCTTCACTCCCCTCCCCAAATTTTCTAGGTATGGCTCACATGCTTTCTTCATAGCTTCCTATGACCCATGCAATTAAAGCCTTCACCTAGGTTTACTGCTGACACATGAGACACCTTTCATGAGTTAGGAAAGTTTCTGTTTTATCCAGGGAAATCCAGCCCCACTCTAACCACTTCATAGTGTGCCCAGATTTCAGCCCCCACCTGCCCCCTCTTCCAGAACGCTTGTTCAGTGCACATTCTACACAATCATAATGTTTAGGAAAAATAACTGACTTTTTTTTTTTAGAATCTTATACCTGTCATACATATTTGCATTTTAAAAGAGAAGATAGGGTCAGATAAAGGTTTTTTTTTTTTTAAGAGGAAACAGATTAATGCTTATTTTATATTAGGCTACAAGTAAACCTTTAGAATTACGGCAGTATGAGGTCAGAGCAAACTGGAAATCAAATTTTGATGTTAGATGATTTGGTGCACATTCAGTATATAGAGCAATAAAGTCAATATATACTTTGGTTCTTGGCTTTTATGAGTGAACAATTCAGAACACTTGGAAACAATATACTTCATTAGGATGCATTTGCTCAAGTAATTCTCAAAGAGGTATATTTTAATCCCAACTGTTAAAAATAATACAAAGAAGCATAGTTAATCAATAGGATAAATACATGAAATTTTTAAAAATTCTTGATTAACATAAAAGAAGCCAAAAAGATGGTAAAAAAAAAGAAAGAATATATGCAACAAGGAGAAAACAAATTGTAACATGGTAGACCTAAACTTAACTACATCAAAAATTACATTGCAGGTAAATAAGAGGAAAATAGGCAAATTCACGTTCATATTTGCATATTTTACCACTCATTTCTCAATAATTTATATTGAAAAAAGAAGCAAAAAACAATCACCAATGATATAGAAGATTTGAACAATGCTCTCAATTATCCTAATCCAATTGAAATTTATACTATTTTATAGCATCACGTGTACAACACACATTCTATTCAAGTGCACAGGAAATATACAACAAAATATACCATATGCTTGGCCATAAAACAAGCCTCAACAGAATATAAAAGATCATTCAGAATATGTTCTCTAAATAATGGAAAGAAATTAGAAATGAACAATAATGCCATTTCTGCAAGATCATCAACTATTTGGAAATTAAATACAAATTCTAAATACACCACGAGCCAAAAGAAATCACAAGAAAATTTTAAAATATTTCAAACTGAATTTTATCTAAAAATAACATGACAAAATTTGAGGGATGCCACCAAAACAGTTATTAGAAAAACACTTATAGCTCTAAATCCTTATATTTAAAAGGCAAAGGTTTAAAGTCTGTGATCTAAATATCCATCATGAGAAACTAGAAATAAAAGAGCAAGTTAAACTAAATTAAATAGGGGACTGTAAGTAACAAAGTTAAAAGCAATAATCAGTGAAATAAAAAAGAAAAACACAAAATCAGCAAAGCCAACACTTGGTCCTTTAAAAAGACAAATGAAATTAAGAAACCCACTGCTAAACTGATCAAGGGAGCAAGAGAAAGACATAAGTTACCGATATGATGAATGAAAGAGGCGCTATCACCATGGCTACTATAGACATTAAAAGACTGAAAAATCAATACTAGAGAGATTTTTATTTAAAAAGAAGGCATCTTAGAAGATTTGAGGCGGGTCTGGTGTGGTCCCAGCGGCTGCGGTCGCTCCAGTACAGGCTGGGAAGAGGTAGAAGGCCATTTTCCGAGCAAGGACCACGCAGACTTTGCCTCTCCTCCGAAGCCTCGTTTTCGTGTTTGGTTTCTGTGCCCCTTTTCAGAGTTGCACAACTAACAAACTAGTAGAGAGCCTCTTTTTGCACAGCAGCAAAGATTTTCAAATGCTAGAAAATTAGCTAAGTTTTCAAATATGCGAATTTTTATAGATGAGATATATTATTTTCATCAAATAATAGAAATATTGCCAGTCATATCCAACATTTTCACTCCATAGCACAAGTTTCTTTCAAAAACTCAGTAATTTCCTGGTCCACTCTTAAAATGTCACTGTACTTTGAAGGGGGAGATTAAAAATAAAATCTCTTGGAGATACTAATTATGAGAGAAAATGTCTCAAACTTTGGAAAACCTTTCTTTTCCAAAATAATGCTTTTAAATGTGCATAGTTAATATCTAAGTTCAACTCCTAAATATTTCGTCACATGTAGGCAAAACATTTCTAAAGTAATATATGAGATTTGTGAGGTCAGACCACTTCTCATTATATGTCATTTTAAGGACAACTATTCAGAAAAATCTTTACTTTTAACTAATTATATTGACTTAATGAAGCATTTTGTACACTTCTGGCTTTATTGTCTGGGCTACAATAGCTTGCTAAAAGATAGGGCAATACATGCATTTCATACAAGATGCTATTTCCTCAACCTACTCTCCATCCATTTTTTCAATGCAATCAAGATAACCAATCCACAGTAATTGTAGTTGTATTCATTTTTTCTTAAAGCTTTTTTTTTCCTATTCTATGACTCATTTACTGTCAAGACTTCATCCAGTATATCTTCTCTTGAGTATCTCAAGAGAGTCATTGTAAAAGTATTCTTTGTGTAAAATCGTCATCATCATCAACATAATAATAATAATGGAAATAACAACAATAATAAACAATCTAAACTTATGATGTGAATTTGTTCTTTTCTCAAAAATCCAAAACTCATTATGAGAAGTTACATACATCCTGCCTCATTCCAGTACATAGCCTTTGTATCATATCTTTTGGCCACATTGTGTTATTCTTTCATGTTTTCCACGCCGCTGCCTCTGCTTTTAATATCCTTTTCTCCTTTATTTCATACTGAAATTTGATTCAATTTCAAGTTTCCTTTAAAATGATGTCTCTTCCTCCTTTCTCTACCCTCATAGAGCTGTAGTTATAGGGTTGTCTTGCTCCTATTGTTTGATGAAATGTTTGTTATGATGGGAACTAATAGGGCAACTTAAATATCTTTTCTAGTACCATCTTCCATTGTAGCAAGATCCTTTGGGAGAGGATATTTCCAAAGTGAGTCTTCAAGAATGAATTTCAGTGGTGTATTTATTTTTTAATTCTGTTTTTATTGAGAAAAAAATCATGCAACATAAAATCGATCATATAACTATTTTAAAGCACAATAAATAAAATACAGAAAATTAATTTGAGTATTTCATCATTATCAGATATCCTAAGATTAGACATGTTAGAAATATCTACTTCCATTCAACTGTATAACCAACTCCCACACTAGTAATTTGATTTATTACCTGTTTTTCCAAATCTTCAGCAGTATTTTCTTGGTAGCTTTTAACAGTATTTTGCTGATAAAAGTTGGAATTTTTTTTATGATCATATTCCTTTCACAGTAAAACTGGCTTGCATCTCTAGTTCTTATCACATTGTGATGTCCTCTACATTCTCTTCCAGTTTCCCACAAGCTTCCAACATCCACCTCTAACTAGTGAATTTTTATAAAAGTTCTCCAATAATAGGTTTAAGACCCACCTGATGCAGTTGGTAATGCGTTAACTAAAAATAGCATTTCCAAAGCTCCTGTTTACAATAGGTTTGCACCCACAGAGACATGGCCTAAGTTTAAGAACATGTCTAAATTGAGGTACATGATTCAACCTACCACACATATGTTCATGCAAAAACATGAGCAAATGTTCACAGCGAGTTGATCATAATAGCCAAAAAAGTGGAAATAATCCAAGTGCCCATCAAATGATGAACAGAGAAGCAAACTGTAATGTATCTATACAATGGAATATGATTCAATTCTAAAAGGGAATTGAGGTGTTGGTATATGCTACAACATGGTTGAACCTTGAAAACATTAGGCTAAGTGAAAGAAACCAGACACGAAAGGCCACATATTCTACAATTCCATTCTTAAGAAATTTCCAAAGTGGCAAGTCCATTGTGACAGAAAGGGAATTAGTGATGGTTGGGATATAGGGAAATTGGGAGCTACTGATTTGTTTTGAAGGGATGTTGGAAATGCTCTGGAATCAGATAGTGTTAATAGTTGCATAATCTTGGGAATACACTAAAAACTACTGAATTGTACACTTTAAAATAATTACATGAACAATTTTATGTTACATGAATTTTTTTCTCAATAAAAACAGCATTAAAAAATAAATACACCACCTGAAATTCATTCTTGAAGACTCACTTTGGAAATATCCTCTCCCAAAGGATCTTGCTACAATAGAAGATGGTACTAGAAAAGATATTTAAGTTGCCCTATTAGTTCCCGCCATTGCAAGCATTTCATTAAACAATAGGAGTAAGACAACCCTGTGACTACAGCTCTTTGAGGGTAGAGAAAGGAAGAAGTGACATCATTTTAAAGGAAACTTGAATCAAATTTCAATATGAAATGAAGGAGAGAAGGATATTAAAGGTAGAGGCAGTGGCATGGAAAACATGAAAGAATAACACAGTGTGGCCAAAAGATATAATATAAAGGCTATATACTGGAATGAGGCAGGATGTATGTAACTACTCATAATGAACTTTGGACTTTTGAGAAAAGAACGAGTTCACACCATAAGTTTAGATTGCTTATTATTGTTGTCATTTCTACTATTATTATCATGTTGATGATGATGATTTTACGCAAAGAATGCTTTTACGATGACTCCATTTCCTTTAAAGAATATCCATCTTGTCTCTGAGATGTAGTAGGCAAGAACGCTTAGCTGTCCAAGAATACTAGGAACTTTTTGCATCTGAGAAGATTACATTCCTATTGTACTCCAGTACTTTTATACTGTTATAATTGGGATTATCATCAGTTTTCAGGAAAAATGTGTTCAAACATTTTATACTTTCGATAGAAAAAAATCACAGGCAGCTGGGCTTTCTTACCTCATGTTTAATTCAACATCAAGACCATATTCTATTCTAGGGGAAAAGCACACATTTAACATATTGGCATCTCTTGTTTCTGTTCTCCACTTCCCAGATGTCCAACCTTTCAGCAAACACATTCCCTTCAAACTGAGAATGAAATCAATTGACTGAATAACTTGAAAGTTTCCCTAAGGAGTTAGGCTCCTTACATGCAAGAAGATTAAAGAGAATGTAAATTATATGATTCTGCTTGTGTCTCAAGAGAATAATTCAACAATGTAAAAGCTAGAATATGAGATAATAGGGAACAGATACAATGCAGTACGTTGAATCGTGGTCCCCTAAAAAGATTTGTCCATGTCCAAATCCCTGGAACCTGTTAATGTTACCATATTTACTCAAAAAACTTTGAAGATGTAGTTAAGGATCTTGAGATGAGATAACCCTGGGTTATTCAGGCGAGCCCTAAATCAAATGACAAGTGTCCTTAAAAGAGACAGAAGGGGAAGAGACACTGAAATACAGAGAAGGCAATGTGGACACAGAGGCAGAGAGTGGAGTGATGCAGCCACAAGGAATGTCAACAGCCTCTAAAAGCTGGAAGAGGTAAGGAAAGATTCCTTTCTATTGTGGTACTTCATTTTGGCAGCCTGAGGAAACTAAAGCAGATCAAAATCTATTGCACTGTCAATAAAATGGAAAGGTGACAGTGAAAGTAGAAGATACTTTACAGGTAGTTTAGTAAATGGATGCAGGGTCAACAAAGACAAGACAGCCATGGTTACAAACAAGGAGGTGGGGATGACAGTGAGGCTATTATATTAAACAAAGACAACTGGAGCAAAGGCAGATTTCAGGAAGACAATGATTTTTATTCTAAGCATGTCTGTTGTAGGCATCAGTGAGACATCCATTGTAGATATTCAATAGGCAGTTATTAATCAGGTCTGTTGTCTAGAAAGTTAATTAGCAATGTCGTTTTAAATTTGAGGTATTACACAGAAGCAATATTTAAGTCTATGATAGTGTATTTGGTTTTTTAGGAAGAGAATTCAGTAAAGAAAGTGCCCTCCCTTATTCTGTATTCTACACCATGCAGAAACTATGCCAAGCAAAGATCCTGGAACCCATTTTACTTGTCCCTCTCTTCCTCTTACTCCAATTTGTTTTCTCTTTGATCCTAATTGGTGTACCCATGCATACTTTATAGTTTTACCTGTGGCTTGCCTTTCCAGAGCTGCCAGATAGATGATAGACTATGAAACATTTCCCTAATTTTATTGAACAATTTAGCTCTGACTTAACTCTTACAGCAGTAGTCCCTTCCACAACATAATATTTACTACCATATTTCCTTTTCCTTTTTTTTTTTCCAAAAGTATTCCTTAAAGCTGCTATTCATTCCATCACTGGATACTTGCTCTCAAGCCTATACCAATGACGTTTTGGTTTCCAACATCTGATGAAAACCACTCTTGTCAATGCCATGAATGACTGCTATACTGACCGTTTCAAAGGTAAATTCCAAGGGTTCATTTTTCTTGACCTTCTTGAAGAAAATTCCAGAGATGTTCATTCTCACAAAACTCTCTTTATTTGGTATCCTGGAGGGACACTTCATTGTTTTCCTCCTATCTCATTGCCCTCTGATTTTCAATAACCTTCATGAGATTCTCCTCTTTCAAATAAGTGCTCAGTTTGAGGACCTATGCTTCCTCTTCACCACTCTTCTCTTCTCTATCTATATTCAATGCCTGATTCTTTCATACAGACTCATCACTTGAAATACCATTGTAAACTGACAATGCCTAGTTTCATTCATTACTTAACCCATATCTAATTTCCTATTTAACAGCTCTACTTGTATGTCTCAGATTAAGCATCAGACAAGGGCTTCCTGGAATATCATTAGTAATCCTTTCCCCTTATGCACTTTCTTTTACTTCAGAAAAATTCTAACTATCTAACATTTTAATATAGATGTTTTCCCCTGTCTTTCAGAGTTTAAGCACCATGAGAACAGAGAATTTCTTGTTTTGGTCACCACTTTACCCTTATTTCATAGACTTGTCTCTTCCTCAGAGAGGATACTCAAGAATTTGTTGAAGAAATGAATGAACAAGAAGAGTATAGATGGTGTGAATTAATATAAAAGATGTAATGATTGTTAAAAGGCCATTGGTGACTTCAGAAAGTTCAATGGAATAATATGAGAAGAAATTAGGTGATATGAAGGTTTATATGTGGACATGATTCCAGAGTACATGGAGATGTAACTTTGAGAGTACAGAGTAGATTATTTTAGATAGGATAAAGGATAATTTGAGAAAATGGTTTTGCTAATTTGTTTAATTATTTAAATTTATAAATGATTTATTTCTTATTGTTTTAGTTTCCCACACATTTTCTTAGTTGGCTAAAAACAATGGGAATTTATTGGCTCACATTTTTGAGGCTAGGAGAAGTCCAAAATTGAGGTATCAACAAGGCTACACATTCTCAAAACTGTGCCATTTGGGGGCTGCCTGCCTGAAAATCTTGGACCATATTTTTTCTGTCATATGATGATGCACATGGTAGTATCTTCTTTATCTTCTGTGTTCTGTTGATTTCTGGCTTCTGACTGCTCCTGGAGCTTTTCTTTCCATGTTCAATTTCCTTTGCTTATAAGGATTCTAGCCACATGGATTAAGGCCCACGTTCATTCAGATCGGGCACACCTTAGCTAATAACATCTACAAAGTTCCTATTTACAAATAGGTCCGTATTTATAGGACCAGGAGTTGTAATCTGAATGTACATTTTGTGGGGGACAGAAGTCAATCCACCACAGTTGTCATATTGGAATACTATATCTATAATAAAACATTAAAATGTCAGGTGTACAAAGATTATTTTGAATATTTCATAGCTAGGAAACCCATGTAACATTTTTCAAGGGGAATACCCTTATAAATCTCTCTTCAGTGCGAATTTATACACTAATCCAAGATTCCAAGCTCTAGAAACTTAGCAAAATCTTATGTAAGAATCCTTGACCTTAGTATATAGAGAACCAACTCACACTGATTCTCTTTAATGAGAATTGAGTGACACCATGAACATGTCTCAGCTCAGAAGAGCAGATCAAGACATATAATATGGTAATTCAGCCACACAGGAAATTTAATATGTATAAGAAGGATATAAATTACTGGGAAAATATAAATGGCAATAATATGAATAAACAAATGTGTTCTGACTTAAGTATTTTTGCTTTGTTTCCTGGCCAGTGCACTTTGACTCTACATTGAGTCATGAACTTTTCCCACTGTTATGCAAATTAAACATTTTCATAATTTTTAGTTTCAGTCATTCTGGAAACCCTCTGTGCCTTTGCAGTTGCTATAGGGAGTTACCATTGAGTACATAAATGATAATCCTGTGAGGCAAAACAGACAATGCTATGGGGAAAAGGACGAGTAATTTGTTACAGCAATATTACTCCCCATATATCTATTCCCCTGACCCCAAACGTGTACACATAGGCATTCACATCCACATACGCACATAGAAGAAAAACTCTAAGTGCCATAATTACATTGAGGGATTTCTTTTAAATTAGAGAAAGCCCTGGGTTTGCAGAACAATCATACATAACATATAGGATATCACATGCACCATCCCACCACCCATCTACGATTGCATTGGTGTAGAAACAAAACTTTATTAAACCATTTTTCAAGGGGAGCCCAAAAGCATGTGCAGTTATAGACTTTGCCCTGGTTATGCTCCTTATGCTAAAATCATGATGATTTGATACTGGGTCTTTAATTCTCACTGCCATCAGCTTCTTGGCTTCTGAGACACTGGAACTGTAGATACGTCTAAGGAAACTTTGTCAGCTAAAATAAGACATTTTACGTCTCTTTCCAAGGCAGGAGTATCGTTGCACTAGTTTTAAACTTGCTCATCAAACAAATCAAACTGTGTCTGACCAGTTACATCAGGGTCAGGGGAAGGAAATTGCACTGTAACTCAATGCAGGCTGACAGGTTTTATGTCAAAGACTGGTTCCTGGCAATGTCTATAATTAAGAAAAAAATCTATAAACATGAGGCTTGCAATACTTAATTTGAATTCAACAGGGGCCATTTTCTCCTGGTGCATATAGAAAAATATGTCACTTACTTATAAATGAATAAACATAACTTTGTTACCTTAGTTCTTGCATTAAAGATAACATGCTAATTGTTCTTTTAAAAACTTCTTGTACTTTGATAAGATCAGTTGGTTAGAGCTTTGTGTTTGAGTCAGACAAAGTATGAGCCAATCCATTTCACTGTGTTCCATTGTCACAAACAACACGATCAAGTCTGTTTGCTATTACAATTGATTAGGAGGTTATTGCAAATAACAAGGGTTATCAGGCTAAAACTGTACATCTTTTAGTGCAAACTCACCCTGAAGAAAGAGAAAAAAGAGCAAAGTTCACTAGAGAAAACAAATATATGTCCCTAATTCATATAAAGTTCCCCATTTCCCTGTTGTGTTTTACATGTTTGGCGTGTGTGTGTGTGTGTGTGTGTGTGTGCGTGTGTGTGTATATATTTTTTTTTTCATGGGCAGGCATTGGGAATTGAACCTGGGTCTCCAGCATGGCAGGCAAGAACTGGTTTGCATATTTTATTGGAATTAATCTGTAACTGAGAGAACGCTGTGGCATGCTGCTCTAGGGAAAAGAGTGCTGCTCTAGGGAAAAGAGTTTTTCTCTTCCATATTGCATTCTTTAATCAAAATAAAGACTTTGGAACTAGGTTTCGAAAGCCATGTCCCAGTTCTTACTGTGTCCTTCTGGGAAATATTTTATCAACAATTTCTTAAGATGGTGACATCCAGACCAGTTTTTACTTTTTGTATAATACCTTCAAATAAGAAAAGGACATATGCAGTGTCAATAATCACCATAACTAATAATAATCTTTACTGTGCATTTAATATTCAATGCTTTAGGGTGGTAGGATAGGGGCAGGAGTACAGAAGTTGGGAAAATAGAAAGAAAAGGAAAGTGAAGGTCTGGAAAGAAGATGGCAGCCCTGCTGGCACAAGTTTTGAATTTTCTCCAAACCCTTCCTAAAAAGTCAGAATAACTAAACAGCAAAGCAAATACTAATGTACAACATTTACAATAAACCAGGTATCACAGTATCACCATGAATTAAAAACATAAGTCGTTAAGGGAAAAAAGTCCTAACCTGAGTTGTGTTATATCTGTGTGGGAAGAAGCAGAAAGAAGCAGCAGGCAAATGTAATGTGTGGATCTTAAAAACAAGGTAACCCCATTCAGCAATGGCTGTATTCTGAAAGCACGTCAGGCTGATCTGAGAGCAGGAAGCTACCCTAGAAGGGGTTTGCCCAAAACCATAGCTAGTAAGCAAGGGGCTGGCTTCTTGTAGAGTATGGACCCTGGAACAGTCTAGATTCTATGAACTTTCAAAACTGACCAGCCCTTCCTGAATAGTGCTACACCCCAGGAAGATACTGATGGGAGTGTAATTAAAATTAAGCAGTGCAGGGACGATACTGAGGAAGGAAGCAAAGATCCAGATAGAAGTAGAAAAAGGGAAAAGCCAGGAAATCCCAGAACACTATTGTGAACATTTCCTCTAAACTCCTAGGAAAACTAATCTTACATAAAATGAGTAACAGAAAATGATCCTATACAAAGTTATAGGAAAAAGAAAAAAGAAAGAAAGAAAATAAGGAATATGCCCATAATATAATTAAAACAAAAACCTAATATTTTTCAAAATAAGCTGAAACATATTAAGAAATGATATAAGATATATAAAAAATCTCTATATCAATATTAGAAATATAAAAAATAAGGTAACAAATGACAGGAAAGAATTAAATGGAAAAAAATTCAGAAATGAAGAATAAATTGGAAAGATTGAGAGAGCAAATGGGCACAGCTGATAATGACCTGAGGGAAATAAAACAATGAAGACCAACAGAATTAAAAGAAAAATAAAATGAAATAGATAAAACTGATTTGAGAGAAAATACTTGACCTTGAAGATAGACCAAAAATAGAAAAAGAAAAGATTTAACATATGGATAATAGGAGTACCTGAAGAATAAAACCAAAGACAGGAAACAGAAAAAAAATCCTGAAAATTATAGTTGAAGAAAACTACCCTAACATTATTAAAGAAAAAATGAAATTACATGTTAGAAGAGTGAACTTCATACCAGACAATATTGACCCAGAATGATCAATAACCAGACATACTCTAATAAATTACTGGATTTCAGAGAAAAAGGCCAAACAAAGGATTTAGGAATCTGGGTAAAAAAGAGTAAATGACTTATAAGGGAAATAGATTATGTGGCAGATTGTTTGCAAAACTGGGTCAATAATTCTTGTCCCCACTATTCTACAATGAGTCCTTGCACCTGTTGACCCTAGACCAGGCCATGTGATTTGCTTTGATCAATGAGACAAGATCAAAATTTGATTCAAGCAGAGACTTACTAAGTACATATACATTCTTGTTTGCAGGCTCCTGCTGTTCTTTGGGACCATCTGAGCACCGTGAATAACTCTGGGTCAGCCTGCTGGAGGACGAGAGACCCAGGGCCCAGTCACCCTTATCACTCCAGTTGACAGCCACTAACAACTATCAAACATGTGAGTGAGGCCCCTCCAAACAATTGCAACTCCAGTAAGGTTAATAATAGCAATACATTGAAATCCATTGAATATGTTTAAATCCATGAGTTCATAATTCTGCAAAGAAGAAAAAGAAGTGAATGTCACCTTCAGAAGGTGATTAGGAGCAAATTCATTATTGTAAAGGGTAGGAAATAAAATGAAAGAAGCAAATATTTATCCTGTCTTATTTATATTGCTGGCTACCAAAATGAGAGTTGAAGGACACTCACTATTTGTAGAATTATTCTACTCAAAAAGTGAAAAATTAATATCAGAATTAGAATACCACCATTTTTAATGCCTATCAAATCTGTGGATCTAAGCATATCATTAACAGCTGTTAAATATCAAATTTTAAAAAGACAATTAAATAGCGTATGTCTCCTAATGAAAGAACACAATAAAAATTGTAGACTTTTTGTAGGGACTGATTCCTGAGTCTGATCAAAACTCTGTATCAAGTTGTCAAATTGTGGAAAATACAGAAGGCCAGGGAGATATGCAAAACCACAGGTCAAGTGGACCTAGTTCTTCAACAAATAAGTTGCAATAAAAAGTAAGAGTTGGACGGGCAAACTAGAACAACAAGCAACATAAGAGACATATCCAAAAATCACCAAAAAAACAGTACAGCCAAGATTAAATTCCAGTGACTAGAGATTCACACTTGAGAATGCATCATCAGTGGCAACCTGTTAAGGATCTTACTGAATTCCTACTACTTGTGAGTCTCTGTTCTAGTCACTAGGATATTTGAGTGATAAAACTATAAAGAACTCCAAAGAAATCATTAGTAAAAGAGTCAAGAAAATGGTTACTTTCATGGGGAGGGAAGTGATTGTTATGTGATGGAGCACAGAGAGGCTTCTGGGGTGCTGGACATAGCTCTGTTCCTTCACCTGGCTGGTGGCAAAACAGTGTTGGCCTTATGGTGATTCCTTAAGCTGAATGTCTGTTTTGCACACTTTTGTGTCTGTGTTTTATTTTACATTGAAAATGTTTATTAAAAAAAAAAAATAAGGCCCTACAGATTAGGGAAAATAACTCTATGGCCAGGTCTTGAAACAGAGTAGAGAACACTGTCATTTTTGACTCCTGAAACTTCTGTCCTGAGTGACATGTGCCCCCTGCAATGCCCAGAACTGAGCTCGCATCTCCGGATTGAATAACTGCTTTCATTTCCCTGCTGTTTATCTCCAGTGACCAAACCACAGCCTCGCACATATAGGTAATCAATAAGTATTTGTTGATGAATTAATATCCAGGTGCATAGTTTTTATACCTTGTAGAATATTTAGATCTAAAAAGGAATGCTCTTTCTATACAGCTGAAGAATAAACAGTCCTTTTCAAGATTTTAGGGGGACTGGCCCTGTATGTGAAGTCTTCATCGTAATAAGATGCCCATTAAGAAGCTTTCATGAATGTGCATTTCCTAGTTTTCTGATGTTTCTGGATCATCCTTATTATGTTACCTTTTGCATATATAGTTAAAAAAGACTAAATCATCATGTTTGTAAAATTTAGGTGCATATTAAGAATCATGACACAAAATGTCCCTGATTCAAAGGTAATCAAATTATAGCTGAAGTCCTGGAGAAGATATTCATCACAGGGTTACTAAACAACACTAAATCTGTGACTGATGGTCTATAATTACCTAATTTAGAAAATGGAAAAGGGATTATTCATTTTCATTTCCAAATAGAGAGATTCACATTCAAATATTACAGATTTACAATATCATGTCATAGGTAAAATTTATATATGGATATCACTTTTCTTACCCAG
Source organism: Myrmecophaga tridactyla (assembly GCA_004026745.1). Classification (NCBI taxonomy): domain Eukaryota; kingdom Metazoa; phylum Chordata; class Mammalia; order Pilosa; family Myrmecophagidae; genus Myrmecophaga; species Myrmecophaga tridactyla. Next base: position 22,819 of record PVIY010020003.1, read on the forward strand.
TGGCAGTAGAATCATAGGAACTATTCCCACGTTATTAAAGGTAAATAAAAATGAAAGCCAATATGTATTGATAAATATTAACTTCTTCCCTTTATCTTTTCACATTGAAGTCTAGATCCAAAACAAAATAATAAGAGGTTTTCAACTGAAGTACCTGGGCTCTTTAATACCTTAGAACATAGCCAAAGTTTTAATTTCTCAAATTCTAAAAATAATAGAACATGGGCATAAGTGGGAATTAAATGAAAAAAATCCAAAGCAATTGTAAGGAAGCATCTTAGAAATTGTTAAAAAAAAAAAAAAAGAATGACCAGACAAAATCACTAGAGCTATTCAAAAAACTATAGTAGATTGAATCCTGTGGAAATAAAAACATGGAAAGAAGAAAAGCCTTCAAGCTGAGTGATCCTCATGTCATAAGCCTTTCCTTGTTCCCCCGAACGAACATTCTTTTGCATTTAGATTGTGTTTTAGATTAGGTAATTAAAATTTGCTTTCTACGGTGAAAATACTCAAGCATATGAAATAATTAAGCATATATAAAAAGCCCTAGAATGGTTTTGATTATTTATATTTGCTAAGGGCCAAGAGGGAGGTGAGGACAAGACTATGACTTTGAATAATTGCCAGTCTTTGATTTATTTCATTTTAAGTGAACTGTCTCTTGCAATTTGCCTTCGTGATAAGAGTAAAACCGATAGATTCACAGAATGAGAGAACAGGGAAAATCATGCAAGTTCTCCCTGGATGACTCATCCCTTTAGCAGATTTCTGCTCTCTGTACAAGGTTATGCAAACTCTGCGGTAGAAAGCTGCCCCTCAGACTTCCTGATACCCAGCTTGTGTCTCAAATCTATTAGACTCCCCGTTTTTCTGATGTCTCGTAGGGATTCCTCCAGTTGCAATGCAACGTACATCCTTGGTGGGAACTCTATAACTCCTGATTGATGGCATTCAGGAATTCTATACGACTTTTGTCACAATTTACTAGCTATTAGCAAAATTGCCTTAGGTCTAGACCTCTCCCTAGTGGTTTCTTCCTGGGCTTTTTGTTCACTTACAAAATAAATGTGACCTGAATAGTATTTTGAAAATTATTAATGTGCGTTCTTTATTGCATTTTGGTTTGACTTTCAGCTAAGGAATCTGTCTTTCTGGAACTTCATTAGGTTACCCAAAGAATATTTAGAGTAAGAAATGAAATGTTATTTCATTTTCTGGCATTCAAAATAAGATTGGTGATGAGACAATGAAGATTTTCCAGTTATTTTTATTCTATTCGATATGGGCCAAGCTTAGAGAATTCAGTTCACAGATTTTCCTAATAATGATTGAACAGAAGAGGAGACTAAGGAATAGATGAAGGGCAGGAATAAAAGGATAAAACAGCCCAGCATTTTCTTAACCTAAGGCATGGTAAAGAGGGAGGTTAAATAGGCAGATGTTTAGTCTAGGCTTCCATCCACACTTGGCTTTGGCCTGCGCAGGGGAGGTAACAATTGAGTAATTTAGGGAAAAAGAAGGGTCAGCCCCTCATCAACCTGGAACCAGAGGTTCGAGTTTAGGTTTAGAATATATTAAGTTCTCTGTCTTCCTATCCTTCTATAACTTATAACTAAGTCTCCCATGAGGGAACCACGAGACAACTGATTGATTGTATGCTGATCCAAGAGCTCAGAATAAGTATTTTAAGAAATCTGGGCTATAGTTTCTCCACTAGAAATATAAAGATATTGGATGAGATCCTTTTTAATATGCCCTGCAGCTTTAAAATCTGATGATTGTTTTATGTAAAAAAAAAAGAAGTGCTGTGTTCTGAGTTTGCTATTCAAAAAATTGTTTCTGTTAAGCCTATATATTTCTTTTCTTTAGTATCCCCCTATTACTTGTACTTTCTTTTAACAAACAATGAGTTAATTGCATATATTGAGCTACAGTTTCATTTTGAAAGACGGAGATTTACAAAAACAATAGAACCACAATTTATAGTAATAAAACAAGCAACATTTCTTCAAGAATCCTTCTTCAAGTCCGAAAGTAGAGATGGGAAAACAATTCATATAGGTTGCAAAGGAAATAAAATATGATCTGAGCAAAAATTATATAGATTAAGAACAATTTTATGAGTGTGCATATCTGAACATATTGATGTCTTCCCATAGTACTTATGTCTTCCTCTATGAACCACATATTCTTTTCTTTTAGGGGCAAATTTGTCTTCCAAGAGCTTTCTGATCATAAAAAAAAAGTTAATGCTTCTATGTTTTCGTAATAGTATTCTCTCCATTTCCATGCAGACAAAAGAAATAGGGAAATCAAGTGCTATTAGGTGTTGGGTTAACTTCCCCTTTCCCAACCTAAGATAACATTTTTACTAAAGGAAGAACTCTCTTTTCTGTTAAATGTCTGCAGGATTGAATTGTCATAAATCTACATCCTATTCAAAATAAGCCATATATTTGTCCAAAATCTGAAGGATTCTTATATAAATGTCTGATTTTCATTTAATGTCATCTAAGTAGTTGACTAACCTTATTATCATCACAACAACAAAAATCTTTCCTGATAGCCACCCCAATGAACTTTAGGAACAGCACCAGAGCCTGCCTCTACTCTAAAGGCATAACTCTCATGCTAATAACTTCTTTGTCCTTCTCTTGGTCCTTGGACTTTCAAAGAGGAGAAAATGACAGCTTTCCTGGAGCTGCAGTTGTCTGACTCATGCTTACTTAAAATAGCAGTGTGATTCACACTTGTCCTGGTCACAAGAAACATTGATAGAGATATACTTAATTGAAATAACTGAAGGATAATTAAGATAAAGTAAATGAAATTTTTATAGAGGAGGTAAAGTGGGTTTTAATACAAGAAAAATCAAGGCCGTAATCTGTGTGGTTATCATAGAACTCATTTAGAAGAATAAGATAAAGAAAGGGAGAAACATCAGTAAATTGAAATGATACATATTGTGGAGGAAAAAAAATCACATCACAAGGACTGCTTTTGGATGACCATCCAGAAAGGCAAGGCACATGGTAGAAAATCTTTAGAAATGAAATATTCAACTTACAGAGAAAAAATATATATTAAGAAAAGTCATTCACACAAGCGGAATAAAATAGTTAATTAAATTATTCAAATGATTAACAACAAGTACGGAGAAAAATACTTGCAGTTGAGAAAAATAAAAAGACTTCTCCCATATTATCCAGGTTGACTGGCTGCATTAATCTAATTCACTGGATTGATTAATCACTTGGCTTTGTCTTTATCGGCATGGGCTTTGCGTCCTGAAGCCTTAAACCCTGTGGGGTATACTTCAGCCTTATCTCTTCAAACTGAATCTTTGAATCAATTAATCATAGATGACTTAGTTATAGCATTCCATGTAGTTGTGTCTCACAAATAACATGTTTTTGTGATTTTTAAATATATTTTCAAATAAATCAGTAAACCGTGACTCAGTATGATCATTTATTTTTAAACATTTTACTTCAATAAATGGCATGTCTCCTAAGTGTCTACTAGTTCAATTCAAATAGTCTACTTAAGCAGACATTCCTGCAAAACCTATCTTCAACTTCTCTAATCTTCAGGGATCATTCTTCTTTTGTGCACAAATTGCCCTTATATTATTTGGGCAGAGGAAGCCAAGTTTTTGCCCCTACTTATATTTGTGAAGCCCCAATAAATGTATTTGTGTTTCATGTCACACAATAGCCACTCATCCCCTGCTTTTCCTTTGTCTTATTGCCAACTTTACTCCAGAAATTACCTCTTTGCTATACGGTTTATCCTAAAGGATAACTTAACCCCTTCTTTTAGTTGTCCAAAGCAATTCTCAGACCTGGTTCTTAATTTCAGCATAACTTCACCAAAGACTTGTGGAGAGCAAAAAGATAAAGAAATGCCAAACATAGATTAAGGAGGAAAAATTGGATATTTTAAGGCATGGATCTATCTCCACAGGCTCCCGGATTGGATGGCTGTAGCTCTCACCCACCAGTGCACTGCTATTTCAAAAGTCCAAGTCACCCCCATATAGGCTTGTCTTCTCCTAGACTCCTCCTTAAATCCAACCTCTTATCCTTCTGAAGTTTCTAGAGAGGAAAAGTGAGGGTTTTTTTTTTTTTGATATTTTATGTTGATTCATTGTTTTATTTTCCTAAAAGGTAACCATCCCAAAGATGCAGCTCAATTTAAAAGAAAAATTTTTCATTACTACGCACCAATATTTGGCTTTTCATTACTTCCAAGCATTCCTTTCCAGACTAGGATATTGGCCTTTGTATTAGAAAATAAAAAAAAAACTTCAAGGACCTTTTTCCCCGACCAGAAAGTTAAAGTGCAATCTGTTCTGAAAATTGAATTCAATGTATCATATTTTGAGAACATGAAGTGGAAAAAAAATTGACACCTGGAAGCTGCTGTTTTTGCTTGTCAAGTAAACATTTAGGCTCAATAAGTACTCAAGACTATGATCCTATCCCTGCTAAAGTATTCTGACTCCTTTAGTGATTGTTTATTAGCTAATGCCCACTGTTTCCTAAAATTAATAGCTGGATGAGTGAAAATTAGTTCAGCAGAAAATGTCTAAATTAATTTGCATGTGAGTTTATTATACATATGGGTGCACAAATGTGTTGACAATATCCTTTATTTTTTAGCCACAAGTGTTTGAAACTTGAAAACCACAGGTTGCATAAACTGACTTCAGTTGCATACTGAGCTATTTATTAGTCAGCTCAGCTGTTATCTAACTGATCTTACCACTAAGGCACCCTGTGGGAATTGTGTAGAACACCTTAATTATTTTAAACAAAGAGCTGAAAAATGCCCTACACACATGAGACACTGAATCCCTGTTTAATCTCTTGTTCTCCAAACCAAAAAAAAAAAAAAGGAAAACCAGTCATAACTTTTCATTTATAAAAAAAGAAATGGAATTCTTCTTCTAAAACCTCAGATATTTGTGGAAAGGAGCCAAATATGTTGAGTTGTTTCCTGGAAATAGCACCCATCCCACTCAATATTAAAATTCCCAATTTAGAAGAAAACAATATATGGATTATTCAATGGGTAAAAGACAGAATTTAATTGGGTCCTAATCCAAAATTTGGAAATAATCTTTGATTGGATGTTCTTTTACAATCATCACAAAATATAATGAGCCAAGACCTCAAAAGTCCTGAATGAAATGTTGACAATTTTTGAGAACCCTGAGGAGATCAGTTGGAAAGATAATAGGACATATTTATAGAGTACTTGCTCTTCACATCAGGATTATTAGAAATTTCTTATGAATCAGATTGGGAAAATAAAGAGACCAATATATTCATAGCAAGAGGGGAAATTGTACCAAGAATTCAGCAATGAAAAGCTTAAAGATGTTTAATTATGTACTAAGTGCAAAACTTTCTAAATATCCAATTATTTGACTTTGATTTTCTCTATTAAACTAGATTATGTCTAAATATAGCCCAACTAAAGCTCTTCTCATCCAGCAGTTTGTTGTAAATTTGTGATGGATTTATAATTTTTCTCTCCTTGTCTAGCTTCTTCATGTCCTCACATAGCCAAATTTTCCTGAAAAATGATTTTCCAACCTTGCCCAACCCCTGTACCATGATAAACCATTTATTATTCAGTGCCAAAGGTGATGCTTTGCTTGTTTGCATCACTAAAAAATTAAACATGAAAGAAATAAAACCATATATGCTAGATGGGTCATCATTTACTAAGGGATTCTTACTAGACTAAATTTTGAAAATTTTATGTGTTAATTAGAAGGAGAGTTTTGACATCCTATCATTAAAGGTTCTAATAATATAACTTGTTAGTGGAACAAATTAAATGATCAAATGTTCTATTATTTCTCTTTGTTCTTTCTGTAAATTATGAACCTCCGATATTTGATCACAACTAAAATAGGTAAAGAAATAGACAGAAAGACAGACATGACTAGTAGGCAGCTGTATTCTGTCATGGCAGATGAAGAATGAATAGTTAATTGAGATAAGTGAAGCCACCACATTAACCCATTAATCAGAATGGCTCACTTCTTTTGCAACTTTAGACTTCCTAATAAAAATTCTCTATTAGGTCAAAAATACAGCCAGAATAAAGCTAGAAATGGAATTGAGTTAGTTGTAATGTCCTGTACTGTGGACTATGTGAGATACATTAAAAGATACTTAAGAGATATAAAAGATATTTCAGGTAAAAACCTTAATTTGAGAGGCATCTAATTATATTCAAATGCATGAAATGTAAAATAGTTTCCTTAGCAGGATGAAATCTGCGAGGTATAAAATAGAATCACAAGCCAGGGACACTTACCAAATGGCTGTTGCTGAAAGTATCAGTGAAATGAGGATGGTGTGGGGTGACATTCCAGCAACCAGCAGCACCCAGTGAGATCAGCCACTTTGTAATGAAAGGTAGATGCCAAGAATTTTATATTAAATGCCCCCATGTTTATATGATAGTGCTTAGAATGAGGTCAGTTTTCTAAACTACATTTAATAAGGAAATTAGGATAAAGTGTCAATTATAAAGTGATAAAATATTAAATGTATAAGGTTAAATGTATGAAAGAGGATGCTCTGTGATCTGGGTACAATATCGAATACAAGTCACTGATCTACAAAAAATATTGTCTTTAGTCCAGAATCAAAGAGTTACTCAGCTTCAGAGGGAATTTGGTTTCCAGAGCTTGGATAAGAATCCATGAGCTCCTGAAATTAAATCTTCTCATTATGCATTACACTCTCATGTTGGAGAAAAAAGAAAATAGTGATTGAATTCAATATTATTTTCAGTGCCATAAAATTTCCATGGTGTGATTTTCATATATTCGGATGGAAAAAGACTGCTGACACCATGAATATGATGCAAAGCACATCTGCTGAAATCCTAATAAACAAATAAATAAGTTGTAAAACTGGTTCCTGATTTTAGTTATTTGATTCAGCATAGCTGTGACAATAAATGCTAATTATATTTGATTAATTTGTCACCTATAAGTAGCTCTGTTAGGATTATTTGACTATGAGCTAAAGAGAGCCAAAGTATTTGTAGCTTAACCATAATGTGTATAAATAAGACCACTTGTAAACACAGTCACTCCAGGCTAGCTCCACAATTATCAGGGACATAGGTTCTTGCTTTCTTGTTCTGCCATTTTCCAAAGGCAGCTTCCACCCTCTGATCCAAGTAAGCAGCTCAAGTTCCAGTCATCACAACTGGGCTTTGCCTTTTTTGTTTGTTTTAGTTTGCCTTTCAGATGAATTTCTATTTTATTAACAACAATAACATCTGCACACAGTTGAAGATATCTATACTACAAGTATTTGTGTAGTGAAATTTATTTAGTTGTGGCTTTGATTTTTTCTAGCCCTTTTAAGTAACTCCATAACCCTGAATGGTTTTTTTTTTTTTAAAAAAAAAACTTTTGTTTTGAAATAATTGTAGACTCATACTGAAAACAAGTTGCAAAAATAGTTTAAAGAGCTCTCCTCTACCCATTGCCCAGATCTCCCCAAGGTGACATTTTCCACAACTGTAGTGCATTATCAAATCCAGGAAGTTAATTGGAAGAGTAGACTCAACTAGACGCAGCCCTTACTCAGATTTCACTATTTTTTTGCAGATGCTCATTTTTTGTATATCTTAGGATTAATTCTATGACAATTTCTCCCATATATAGATTCCTTTTACCTATCATTATAAAAAGATAAAGATTTGTTCTATCACTACAAAGGAACTCTTCCCCATGTTGCCCCTTTATAGTCACACCCCACTTTCCATTCCTTAACCAATAGCAACCACTAATTTGTTCTTCATCTCTACAATGTTGGCATTTCAAGAATGTTATGATACATAGAATAATATAGCATGTAACCTTTTTAAAAATATTTTTATTTAGGAAAGCAAACAATGCATTCAGAACCACCAAAATGCATGCCGCCTTTTGAAACTGGCTTTTTTCTCACAACATAATGCTCTTAAGACTGATCCAAGTTGTTGCATGAATCAATAGTTCAGTCTTTTTATTCCAGCACAGAATTCTATTGTCTGCATGTATCTCAGTTTGTTTAACCATTCACCATTGAAAAGCATTTGGGTAATTTCTAGTTTGGTGGCTACAAGAAAACTGCTTTGAATATTCATGTACAGTTTTTTGTAGTAATATAAGTTTTCCTTTCTTCAGAATAAATGCTCAAGGGTGATATTGTTAGGTCAATTTTCATGGTAAGTGTATACTTTACTTTGTAAGAACTGCCAGATTTATGTACCAAGTGGTTGTCCCACTTTATATTTCCACCAGCGGTATATGAGAGATTGTTTCTTCACTTCGCCAATGTGTGACACTACCTTTTTTTCTTAATTTGGCCATTCTGATATTGTTATAGAGGTGTAATTTGCATTTCCTAATGGCTAATATTGCTGGACATCTTTCCTTGTCTTTATTAGCCATCTGTATGTATTCTTTGGTGACATGACAGTTGAAATCTTTTACCCATTTTTTTTATAGGATTGCTTGTTTTCTTACTGCTGGGTTTATAGAGTGCTTTGTATAATTTGGATATGAGTACTAAGTATGATTTATGATGTGTAAATAGTTTCTCTCAGTCAGTGGCTTATACTTTCATTTTCTTAACATGGTCTTTCATGGAGAATTTTTTTTTTTTAATTTTGATAAGGTCCAATAATTGCACTTTATTTAATGGATTGTGCCTTTGGTTTCTTTCTCTCCAAGAATTTATTACCTAATTCTAAATCATGAAGATATTCTTCTATACTCTTTTTAAGTTTAATAGCTTCACATTTTACATCTATATCTATGATCCATTTTGAGTAAATTTTTGTGTAAAATGTGAGGATTAGGTCAAGGTTTGATTTGTAAGAAGAACATATGCAAAAAATACGGTGCTTATTGGAAATGGGTATGTGTCCATCTGAAAATTAGAGGGTCTATCACTATAGGACAAGAGCATAATTAATGTTCATGGATAGCTAAAAGTTTCTATCAGAGCAGTCATTGCAAGTCAAAACATGGTGTGATAGATTGAATTGTGTGCCCCAGTTTGGCCATGTTGTTGATCCTGGTCTTGGTCCACATCCTGGTACGTAAATTGTAATAATGTGTTTAAGATGTTATTTCCATTAAAGTATAGTTAGTTTGAATCAAGCTGGGCTTTAATCCAGAACATTAGTGTCCTTCATAAGCAGAGTGAAAATCAGATGAAGAGAAGCCACAGGGAGCAGCCAGAAACTGGAAGTCAGTGGAACCTGGAAGGGAAAGGAGAAGAGGCTGCCATGTGGATTACTCTGTGACAGGAAAGCCAAGGACCAATGATCATCTGCAGCCAGCCACAGTATGCCACAGTTTTCAGGAATAAAGCATCACCTTGCTGTGCCTTGATTTTAGACTTCTTCTAGCCTCAAAACCATAAGTCAATAAGTTTCCACTTCAAAGCCAATACATTGCATAGTATTTGTTTTAGCAGCTGGAAAAATAAAAATACATGGTTAAGTGGTTTGGCAGGTTTCCTTTCCCATCAAGATCAGATAGAAAAGTAACTTGGCCAACATCTTCGAATGGTGAAGGTTCTCAAATCTATTCTCCTGAAGTCATAATACTAGTGCTGGTTCACTGTGCAAGCTTTAATATTTAATGCCAAGGCTTTGCCTCTCTCCCTTCTTAATTAGTTATTAATTGCAGTATTCTGGACTTGAGCCAAGTACCCAAGCTTGATTTCTTTTAGGTAACTCTGCTTGTTCATGGCTCATGATCTCTCTATTTCTGATTCAACTTGGGGGATTTTCAGAAAAAAATATTTGCGAAGAAGTTGATCCTAAATTGTCATATTTTTGGATCTTGAAATTATCTTGATTTAGATAAAAATTATAAAACTACCAGAAGAGCCACAGCCCTTTTCCTTAATCATTGAAAATCAAGGGGGATAAATAAGTGATGCAATAAGAGAATGGAACTGGATTGAATTTCATGAGAAGTACACACTTGCACCAAGAGAACTTGTGTCCAGTAGAGCGAGCAAGAGTTTTCCATTAGATTCCTAATCTTTGTTGGTAATCATTCCATTCCACTGGAGGTTTAAATGATGCTGAAGGGATGTCTGATATTTTTCACTCAGTTGAGGAACAGCTAAACTCATATAAAATATGTCCTGTTTAATAACATGTTAAATCCCTTCTGGTGACTAGGGAGGTCAAAATAGTGGCGTAGGGAGCTGTGAAATTTAGTTCATTCTCTAGGGCAGCTAGTAAATAGCCAGGAGATGCCTGGCACAACTTTTCTGGAGGACTTCTGAGGTCAGATGCACATCGTACACCAACCAAGAATGACCTGAAGGGCCAAGACTATAAATCACAGCACAGAACTGCAAGTAAATCCTTTCATGCTGCAGAGGCTGGTACTCCTCACCACTGGCATGGCAGGCTGACTCAGAGTCTCTTCCCAGTGGGAACAGAGCCTGCTCTACTAGGAGTAAGAGAAGGGGAGCTCAAACTCACTCCAACTGCAGATTTGATTAAGAAATTTGGACTGTTTAAAACCAGCTCTGAGAACAGGCAAACCATAACACCAACTAGAAATAAACCCCATATTAGCCCCATTCCCAGCAGAGAGAAGGCAGGACTGAGGGAAAAAATAAAGGAATCGATTAAAATAAATAAATAAATAAATAAAAATCAGAGGCTACTGAAGTTGAATACTGGAAAAGGGCTGTACCCCAAGAAAATAGGCACATAGAGCTGGGTACCAGCTCCAGTTCTTGCTTGGTGAACCCTCAGAGCTAGAGACAGGCCGAGCGAACAGATTTCTTTTTCCTTTCTCTTTCCTTGTTTTTTTAAGCAGCCCATTAGAAAACGACAACAACAACAACAACAAAAACCCAACGGGCATTCTCCATTTTCAGCCATGCCCCAGGAAAGGGTGGGAGTAAGTCCAAATGAAAGAAAAAGTAATTAGATGGAGGACAGAGTTCTCTACAGGGTGTATCTTCTCCCAAGAAAGGGGTGGGGGCAGGGCCCAGCACAAGTAGCGGCTCTCAGTTGGAGAATTTAGACCACAGGGTTTGGGATATCAGCAGCAGTTTCAACCTCACAAATGCAGAGACCAACCTGTCTCAAACATGTTCCTGGCAGGGGGGAAAGTTGGGCTGTTTGAGAGACCTGCAATTTTTCCAACTTGCCGGGAATAGAGAACTGAAGAGTGGCACTTCCTCACCCTCCCCTCCCCAAAAAAGAGGGGAGGCAAGTCCCAGCACAGATAGTGACTGTTATTTAGAGAATTCAGACCTCAGGAGCTGGAAAGCAAAAACATTTTAAGCCTGCCTTCAGCCTCAGCCTTTATCCAGACCATGCCCCTGACAGTGATGGATCTCTTGGGGATTAAAGGCACAATGCCACTTGAAATCTGTGAGCAGCAACAGGCTGACAAACACCATCTTCTGGACAGGACAGGAAAAACACAGAATTAAGAGGTATCATGGGAAAGATAGCACCCTGCTGGGTCTCATTCTCAGGGAGCCCTGACACTAATTAAACCTCCTTCAGGAATCCTGGGCTTGTCTTGTCTGGGAAAACCTGACTGGGGTCAATCCTATCTGGGGAGACTGTCTGCTAAGAGACAGACTTCCAGGTAAAAGTTGCTAGAGGTAATGAAAGGAGTGTTAAAAACATATAGAGACAAAAACAAAACAAACAGCAGTTTTGTCCTGGCAATGAAACAACTGCACACACACACAGAAAAGGGCAATCTCAGAGAACTGAAATATAGGCGGGGCAATAATCAGAAAAATAAGAGCTGAAAAATTCTGATCAGTATAAACAGAAGCTAAGCTAGAAGTATAGAATAGATTGAACCCAAATCTCAAAGAATAGTTAGAGAAAAAAGCCAATCAACAAGAAAATCATAGGCAAAAGACAGAAAACAACCCCCAGAGTAAACTAATCAAGAAAATCATATGCACAGACACCAGGAAAACTCACGTGTCAAACTCAAAGCACCAACAAATGGCCAAGCCAAAGGAACAAACTAAAACTTGAGATGAGATATAGGAGCTGAAACAACAAATTAAAGATGTTCACACAAATCTGCTAAATCAAATCAACAATTTGAAGGAAAATGTGTAAAAAAAGAGATGAAGGATATAAAGAAGACATTGAGTGGCCATAAAGAGGAACTTGGAGCCTTGCAGAAAAAAAAAAGACAGAATTTATGGGAATGGAAGGCACAATAGAAGAGATTAAAAAAACAATGGAAATTTATAACAGCATATTTGAAAAGGAAGAAGAAAGGATTAGTGAACTAGAAGATAAGATATCTGGAATTTTACACACAAAAGAACAGATAGGGAAAAGAATGGAAAAATATGAGCAGGGGTTCAGTGAATTGAAAGACAACATTATGTTCATGAATGTATGTGTTATGGGTATCCAGAAAGAAAAGAGAAGGAAAAAGGGCCAAAAAGAATAATGAAGGAAATAATCACTGAAAATTTCTCAACTCTTATGAAAGACATAAAATTACAAGCCCAAGAAGCATATGAAACTCCAAAAAGAATAGATCCAAATAGAACTACTACAAGACACTTCCAAATCAGATTATCAAATGCCAAAGACAATGAGAGAATTCTGAAAGCAGCATGAGAACAGAGATTCATCATATTCAAGGGAAGCTTGATAAGACTAAGTCCAGTTTTCTCAACAGAAGCCATGATGGTGAGAAGGCACAGGTATGATATATTAAAGATACTGAAAAAGAAAAACTTCTAACCATGAATTCTACATCTGACAAAAGTGTCTTTCAACAATGAGGGAGAATTTAAAATATTCATAGATAAACAAACATTGAGAGAGTTCATGAAAAATAGATGTACTCTACAAAAAATACTAAGGAGAATACTACAGACAGAAATGAAAGACAACAGAGAGAGTTCTAGAGAAGAGTGTAGAAATGAAGATTATCAGTAAAGGTCTAAAAAGCTAAAGAGAGAGAGGGAGAGAAAAGATATGACATATAAAATCTCCGGAACAAAATGGTTGAAAAAAGTATTGCCTTTACAGTAATTACATTACATTTTAACAGATTAACACCCAAATCAAGACATAGACTAGAAGAATGGATAATAAACAGAATCCATCTATATGCTGTCTACAAGAGACTCACTTTGGCCCCAAAGAGAAAAATAGGTTGTAAGTGAAAGATTGGAAAAATATATTTCACACAAACAATAATCATAAAAAGGAAGGGTAGCTATACAAATATTAGACAAATTAGACTTCAAATGTAAAACTATTAAAAGAAACAAAGAAGGGCACTATGCATTAATAAAAGGGGCAATTTATTAAGAAGAAATAGCAATCATAAATAGCTATGCACTGAGTTAGAGTACCCCAAAATGCATGAGTCAAAAACTGATGACATTAAAGGGAGAAGTAGATACATCTACAATAATAAATAGATACTTAGATACAACACTCTCATCAATAGACAGAACATCTAGACTAGAGAATGAAATAGGAAACAGAGATCTTGAATAATATGATAAGTGAACTAGACTTAATAGACATTTACAGAACCTTCCACAAAAACAACAGCAGAATAAACATTTTTCTCTAGTGCTCATGGATCATTCTCTAATATACACCATATATTGGGTCACAAAGCAGTTTTCAATAAATTTCAAAAGATTGAAATTATGCAAAACAGTTTTTCAGATGATAATGTAATGAAATTAGAAATCAATAACAGGAAGAGAGCTAGAAAATTCACAAAATATAGAGGCTAAACAACACACTCTTAAACAACCAGTGGGTCAAGGAGGAAATACAAGAGAAATCAGTAAATATCTTCAGGCGAATGAAAACGAATGCACAACAAATCAAAAGTTATGGAATGCAGTAAAGGTAGTGCTGAGAGGGAAATTCATTGCCCTAAATGTCTAAAAATTTAAAAAAATTAAAAAAAACAAAAAGAAAAAATGAGAACATTAATTGCTCATCTGGAGGAACTAGAGAAAGAACAAAAAACTAACTCCAAAGCAAACGAAGGAAAGATTAGAGCAGAAATAAACGAAATTGAAAACATGAAAACAATTGAGGCTGAACAGAACCAGAAGTTGATTCTTTGAGAAAATAAAGAAAATTGATGGACCCTGAGCTAGGCTGACAAAATAAAAAATAGAGAGAATGCAAATAAATTAAATAAAAAATACAATAATCTGACCCAGTAGGAAATAATAATAGGACACTATGAGCTAACTATATGCTAACAAACTAGACAACTTAACGAAATGGACAACTTCCTAGAAAAACATGAACAACATTGATTCAAAAAAAAAAAAAAGAAGACTTCAACAAACCAATCATAAGTAAAGGGATTGTCTCAATCATCAAAAACCTCCCAAGAAAGAAACACCCAGGACCAGATGGTTTCGCATGTGGAATTCTAATAAGCATCCAAAAAAGACTTAGCTCAAATGATTCACCAATCATGCACAAACTCTTCAAAAAGTTGAAGAGGAGGGAAAGTGATTTAACTCATTCTATAACGCCAGCATCACCCTAATATCAAAGCCAGACAAAGATACTACAAGTAAAGAAAATTACAGACTAATCTCTTTAATAAATATAAACGCAAAATTCCTCAACAAAATACTTGCAAATTGAATCCAGGAATTAAAAGAATTATACACCATGATCAAGTGGGCTTTATTCCAGGTATGCAAGGGTAGTTCAACACAAGAAAATAAATTAATGTAATACATCAAATCAATAAATCAAAGTGGAAAAACCACATGATCATCTCAATTAATGCAGAATAGCCATTTTAAAAAATTCAACATCCTTTCTTAATGAAAACAATTGAAAGGATAGGAATAGAAAGAAATTTCCTCAACATGACAAAAAGAATATATGAAAAGCCTGAAGCTAACACTGTACACAATGGGGAAAGACTAAAAGCTTTCCCTCTAAGATCTGGAAGGAGACAAGGATGCCCACTGTCACTCTGGTTATTCAACTTGTGATGGAAGTTCTTTCTAGAGCAACTAGGCAAGAAAAAAAATTAAAGGGCTTCCAAATTGGAAAGGAAAAAGTAAAGCTTTCTCTGTTTACAGATGATATGATCCTATATGCAGAAAATCCCCCCAAAATTCTGGTAAAGATATTAGACCTATTAAATGAGTATAGCAAAATGACAGGATACAAAATCAACATGCAAACGTCAGTAGTGTTTCTATACAGTAGTATTTGGCAATCTGAAGAGGAAATCAAGAGAAAAAATTCTAAGAGCATCAAATATTTAGGAATAAACTTAACCAAGGATGTAAAGGTCTTGCACATTGAAAACTACAAAACATTTTTAAGAGAAATCAAGGAAGACCTAAATAAATGTAAAGACATACTGTGTACATAGATTGGAAGAATAAATATAGTTATGATGTCAGCTCTATCCAAATTGAATTATTTATTTATTGTTCAATGCAATACTAGTTAAAATTCCAACAATTTACTTTGCAGAAATAGAAAAATGCATTATCAGATTTATTTGGAAGGGCAAGTTACCCTGGGTAGCTAAAATATCTGGAGAAAGAAAAATGAAGTGGGAAGTCCCACACTACCTGACATTAAAGCACGATACAAAGCTACAGTGATCAAAACATGGTACTGGCATAAAGGTAGATAAACTGACCAATGTAATTGAGATGAGAGTCCAGAAATAGACTCTTGTAACTATAGATAGTTTATTTTTGATAAGGCAGCCAAATTCACTCAACTAGAATGGAACAGCCACTTCAACAAATAGTTCTTGGAGAACTGGATATCTATATCAAAAAATAATGAAGGTGGGCCCCTATCTCACACCTTATACAAAAATTAACTCAAGATGGATCAAAGACCTAAACATCAGAGCTAAGGACATAAAACTTTTACCAAAAAAAAAAAAAAAAATGGGGAAATAACTTAAAGATCTTCTGGTAGGAGGTGGTTTCCTAGACCTTACACTCAAAGTGCAAGCAATGAAGGAAGAAATAGAGAAATGAGATCTCCTCAAAATTGAATACTTTTGTGCTACAAAGGGCTTTGTCAGAAAAGTGAGAAGGAAGGCTACTCAATAGGAGGCAATATGTGGAAACCACATATCGGTTAAGAGTTTAATATCCAGAATATATAAAGAAATCCTACAATTTGACAACAAAAAGTCAAACAACCCAATTACAAATGCACAAAAAGCATGGATAGATACTTTTCCAAAGAGGATATACAAATGACTCAAAATCATATGAAGACCCTTGACTTCATTGGCTAATTAGGCAAATACAATTCAACACCACAGTAAGATACCATCTCACACCTACTAGAAAGGCCATTATATATATTTAAGAAAAAAATGACAAGTGTTGGAAAGGATATAAAGAATGTATAAAAATTCACTGTCGTTGGGAATGTAGAATGGTGCAGCTGCTCTTTAAGGCAGTTTGGGGGTTCCTCAGGAAGTTCAGTACAGAATTGCTTTATACTGGGATACACCAATCCCATTATGACATATATACACAGAAGAACTGAAAGCAAGGACATGGACAGACATTTGCACCCCAGTGTTTATAGCAACATTATTTATGATTGCCACAAGATGAAAACAGCCCAATGTCCGTCAACTGCTGAGTGGGTAAACAAACTGTAGTCTATACATATAATGGAATAATATGCAGTTGTAAAACAAAATAAAGTCATGATGCATGCAACTTAGTGGATGAAACTTGTTGACATTATGTTGAGTGAAATATGTCCGAATCAAAAGGACGAATATTGTATGGGCTGACTGATATGAATCAACCATAATGAGCAAACTCTGAGAGTTAAGCTGAAAACACAGGTTATTCAGAGAGATTAGATAGAGATTACACATTTGATTTTTCAGAAGTACAGAATATTAAACAAGATTGATTGTAAAGATCCAGAAATGGACAGCACAATATTATGTGATAGTTGCAAGGTATTGTAAGTATAATGAACAAAGCTGAGTGTGAGTATGTTTGAAAGAGGAAAGCTAGGGGCATGTATGACACCAGAAGGAAAGATAGAGGATTAAAAACTAGTACTGTATAACTTAGTGAAACCTAGGGTGGTCAATGATGGTGAGTAAATGTGCAAATATAAGAAAGTTTGTACATGATCAAGAATTACAATTGCAGGGTATTAAAAATGGAATGGTAAATGGAAAAAATAAGATTACTGCAAACTCAAGTCTATAGTTAACAGTAACACTGTAATATTTTTTCATCAATTGTAACAAAGGCAATATACCAAGGCTAAATGCCAATAAGAGGGGTATGTAAGTGATGAGTGTGCCTGTTTGAAAGGATGTATGTACTCTAGAAAAGCCAAGTTTTAATCCTAATCCCATTTTGTAAAGGCAGCCATTTCTTCTAAACCCTATTCAGTACTGTATATTTGAAACTGTAATTAGATCATCCCCCTAGAGATGTGACTCAATCAAGTGGTTGTTAAACTGGATTAGGTGGAAATGTGTCTCCACCCATTTGGGTGGGTCTTGATTAGTTTACTGGAATCCTATCAAAAATCCTATAAAACATTTTGGAGAATGCAAGAGATTCTGAAAGAGCAGAGATTGACATAGTCACGAGAAGCAGAGTCCACCAGCCAGCGATCTTTGGAAATGAAGAAGGAAAATGCCTCCCAGGGAGCTTCATGAAAGGAAGCCAGGAGAGAAAGTTAGCAGATGGCACCATGTTTGCCACATGCCTTTCCAGATGAGAGAGAAACCCTGACCCTGTTCGCCATGTGCCTTCTCACTTGAGAAACCCTGAACTTCATCGGCCTTCTTGAACCAAGGTATCTTTCCCTGGATGCCTTAGATTGGACATTTCCAAAGACTTGCTTTAATTGGGACATTTCCACAACTTAAAAACAGTTAACTTGCAACTTATTAAATTCCCCCTTTTAGAAAAATCATTCCATTTCTTGTATATCGCGTTCTGGTAGCCAGCAAACTAGAACAATGAGTACGGGATTTTTTTCTCTTCTTTCTTTGTGGAAGAAATGTAAATGTTTTCATGTAGATTGTGGTGGTGAATGTGGTGCTGTAACTATGTGATTGTATCAGGAGCCACTGGCTGTACACTTAGGATGGATTGTATGGTGTGTAACTAATATTGTTTAAAAGTAAACAAAGAGATACAAGTGCTGGAGAAGATGTAGGGATAGAGTTATACCTATTCATTGTTATTGGGGCAGTGTCATGGCTCCACAGGAGGCTAAGTATAGGGTTGCCATGTGCTCCTGCAATCCTGTTACTAGGAATATACTCTAAAAAACAGAAAGCAGAAACATCATGAATAGACATTTGCTCACTGGTGTTTATGGCAGCACTATTCATGATTGCCCATGGATAGTGGTGGCCCAAGGGTACATCTTCTGATGAGCGGAAGGGTGAACTGTGATGTATATGTACCATGGAATATAGTGCAATTGTAGAAAGGAATGAAGTTTTGAGGCATGCAATGAGTTGAATGAATCCTGAGGACATTTTCTTGAGTGAAATAAGCCAGAAACAAAGGACAAATATTGTATGGTCTCACTAATATAAATGAACTATAATGAGAAAACTCTGAAAATTAAATTTGAGCGCATAGGTTATAGGAGATAGGAAGTAGGCAGAGATCGGGCAATCAATGATTAAGGAGTACAGAATGTTCAATTAAGCTTATTATAAAAGTTCCTAGATTGTAAGCTCTTACAGTGGTCACATTCACTCCTGAGATTTAACTGTTATTTCTAAATTCTGAGATTCTGTGCTCTTTGTTATAGCCTGGTAGTTCCCTGGAACTTTAGGTATGTGTGGCACCTGACACTCAGAGTTAGAATTTTGAGGTCTAAAAGCCAGCATTACTCCATACAGCGACTGTTACATAGGCTGAAAAAGAGATCAGACTTCAATTAGAGACATGAATGTAGATGATATGGTTAGGAGTAAGATAAATCAGAATCCAGGATAAAGAATGATATTGTCTGTATTATAAAACTTCAGCTTCTGTGTGAGATCAAAAGTAGAGGTATTTATTTTGTCTCAAATTTAAATTTTCTGTAGCACATTATCCAATTTAACCTGTCTGGTCAGTTTATTTAAACAACCTAATTACATGGAACCTAGATTTGTGAGTGAGATCTCATTATTATGTACAGGTTAATATAATACCCTGATATAGTCCAAAATATTTTAGACAGAAAATAAAAAGGTATTTGCAAAGCACTTTGAGGGACTAGAGGAAAAAATGTGGAACAATTCAACTTCCCCAGTGGTGAAATTCCTGATATTCTCTCAAGCATGAGGGACTCCCAATTTAATAAGCCAAGCCCTCAATCTTGAGGCTTGCCTTATGAAATTTCTTTCTGTAATGACAAAGCTAAGCCTACTCATAAACATGCCTAAGATTCACTCCCAAAGAACCTCTTTTGTTGCTCAGATGTGGCCTCTCTTTCTAAGCCAAACTCTGCAAATAAACTCACTACCCTCCCCCACTCCATGGGACATGCCTCCCAGGGCTGTGACTCCCTGGCAACGTGGGACATGACTTCCAGGGATGAGCCTGACCCTCACATCATGGGATTGACAATGTCTTCTTGGCCAAAAGGCAGAAAAGAAATGAAACAAAATAAAGTTGCAGTGGCTAAGAGATTTGAAATAGAGTTGAGAGACAGTCTGAAGTTACTCTTATGCAAGCTTCAGTCAGATATTGCAAAATACTATGGTAAACCTTAACCAATAGTATTCCTGAAAACCCTAAAGAATACCCTGGGTTCTATCTAAGAATCTATAAAATTTTTACCTATTAAGTTTATTTTTTCAGAAATTTAAAGCCTCCAGATAACTTCTATGCCAGACAGGCCCTGAAATCCAGAGGCCTTCCTATCTAAGATCATCCAGTTGTATTCCCCTACCCTATAATGTTGACATCACTTTTCAACAAATAATTTAGAATGGTCATTTCTCAGGGGTCCCTGAAGATTGAGAGAATGATCAAATGAGAGAGAGGAATTACAACTGAGAAGATAGGATGTAACATATGATTTTGACTACTGACTCATTATATATATATTACTTTTTAGTTTCTGGTGTATTAGAATAGCCAGAAGGTAATACCTGTCATTGTTGAACTAATTTTTGATAATGATTGTATAGCTATATTGCCTTCATCTTGTGACTGTATGAGTGTAAAAATCTTGTGACTGATACCTCCTTTACACAGTGTATAGGTAAACGAGTAATAAAATAAAGACATGCATGAAAAAATAGTCTGGGAATATGGGAAAAACCCATACACGGATTATGGGCAGTGATAGTACTACTTCAATAATCTTTCATCAATTGTAAAAAATATAATTACTGCAAAAAAATAGCAGAATTACAAAAAAAAGTGTGATCATCAATTGTAACCAATTTTCCTCAATAATACAAGGCTTGATGATAGGGAGGTGTATGGGAATCATGTATTTTATGCAAGATTGTCCTGTAAGCCCAAAACTTCTCTATTTAAAAAAAAAAGCAAAACTCCTCTCTGGTTCCAGTAGAGAATTAGGCTACCTGGCCTCCAGTTCATTTCGCATCAAGATGCAGCTGGAATGGGAGGTGGCCTTGACTAGAAGAAGTGAAAGTCTTTAAAAGATGACTCCGATTGCCTGGGATCCATTGTGTGAGCAGTTGACATTCTTATTACTTTATTATCTATTTTCCTTCTGAAGATACTGAATTTTGTAAACGTGAAGTAAACTTTCATGTTCTACAAAAGCAGGGGTAGATTGAGATTTAAAGTTCTCAAGTGAGTCATGGAAAGATGACTGTAGCTCTTTTTTGTAGTATTACAAATATGAATATTCATGGATGTAAAACTTCTTTTAAATACATAAAACAAAAATAGACCAATCATTAATAACTATATCAGCTTTAAAGCTGGTGTATATGAATTTGTGAAAAACCTTACATACCTACAAGCATGAGGTATCAAATCTTATCATTAATAGCAGGTGTATTTTCACACCTTTATCATTGAACTTTAACGTATATCCAGAGAGGATGCTTAACAATTACATTTGACTTTACTAAAAAATGAGTGTTAGGTGAAGGGAAGCAATGTATGTACTGCTTTTGTGGGATGTTAAGAGAATCGACTCTGAACTCAGAAAAATTGAATTCCAATCTATATTAGGTGACAACCTATATTCAATGACAATCTCAAATAGATTACTTAATCTCTCACTTCCTCAGTTCCCTTGCATGTAAATTGGGGGTGATAGTATTTAATACCATATTGGGTAATTATAGTAAAGAAGATAATCCATGTAAATTGCTTGAATGAGTACCCAGCAGAGAAAATTGAAAATAACACTAACATTTATTTCTGATCAACCAGATTATCTTTGTGAAACAAACATTTCTCAATTGTTGATATGTCAAGTTTTAAGGAATTAAAATTCAAATATTTATCTATGTTTACAAATAACTGAGTAAAGAAAAACATTCATGAGAAATGTTACTATTTTCCTAATATATCATGGAATAAAATGTTTTATAATCGAATAAACCTTGAGTATTTATTCTATCATTTACTCATTAAACAAATATTTATTAAGTGCCTAAGTATCTACCATGTACCAGGCACTGTTCTGAGTGGCAGAGAATTTATTGGTGGACAAAACTTTCCCCTGGCAATTTTTTAATTTATGGTTGAAATTATCCTTAGTATCCAAAAGTTTGAACTTCAACTTTCACATTATGGATAATTCTAGTAAAATTTTTCTCTCTTCAGAGACAGGCCAGAGAAGTTAATATCAGTTCCATTACTGACTTGATTTAATAGGCAAACACTCTTAAAAGTGAAAACCTCTAGAAGAGAGCTTGTCTCTGAAAATTGATAG
>PVIY010020004.1:0-44789 GCA_004026745.1 Myrmecophaga tridactyla
GAAATGAGGGAAAATGTTACTAAAATGAGAGATTCAGCATTCACACCTATTATAAACAAGATAAATAAATCTCAGGGAATCAGTTGCCCTCTCAAAACATTTATTTTTTCATCTTGCCTCTAGTCTTCAAAATTTTTCTTTTAACTTTTCAAGTGTACAATTGAGTTGTACTAACTACACTCACACTATTGTGCTACCATTACTGATGATGGATTTCCCTTATTTTTCATCATTTCAAACAGAAACTCTTTGCCCATTAAGCAATAACTCCATCTTCCCTCTCCACCCTCCCCCAGCCCATGGTAACCCACAAACTGCTATCTGTCTCTATGAAGTTTACTTCTTCTAGGTATTTCATACAGGCAAGATCCTAAAAGCATTGCAATGCCACTGCCCATTACAGGGAACAGGCTACCAAACAATATCAAACCAACTAAAGTTGTTGGGCAACTGGGCAACTAAAGCTGTTTGAAAGCTCACATATTTACCATCCATTTGAAAGCAATTACATCTCTTCAAATATAAGTCAGGCAGGAAACAGTCCTGGCACAGACCTGAGAAACACAAATACAGAAAACCTATTCCAAACACTTAACTCACCTCCACCTCTGCAATTATAAAGGTGGGCTTCCAGAAACAACCAGTTCAGGTAACATCATGGAAGTGAGCAGATTTAGGAGCTTCATGTCAAACTATGTTTTGTCTCAGGGTCTCCTCCTTATTTCTAGGCCCTCAGGATGTGCTATCAGACTCAGGTCCAAACTTGTAGCCAAACTTGTAGCCTGAGAGGTCCCAACATAAGTCAACTTATGACCAACATAAGTTGGAGGCAGGACCATAGGAATAAATAAATTCAGAGTTGAAATTAATTTTACAAAATTTCCTGTCGGCTCTTTCTGAGCACATCTAATTCACCCTCTGCCTGATCCCAGTAAGGAGAGCTCCATCACATTTTCAAAGAACTTTAAATGGCATGTAATTCTTTTATTCTGCACCAAAATTGCCTCCATTAACTTTGGTCTCTGTGTTCATTTAAATTGTCTCATCAGTCTCCCTTTCTGATGACAGTCCCTGGGCTTGGTTCATCATCTCACAGTCTGGGTCAGTGCCTGATTTATTAGCAATCACTCACCACATGTTAACTGAATTAATGAACAAATCAGTGCATTTCAAAGACCTTCCCTTTCTCGGCTAATTATACTATTTCCTCATCACCCCCTTTCGTGGCCATCCATCTGGGCAGGAAGCAGGAGAGTATCTTTAATTTTCAAAACATGAGACCCATAGGGCACAGATCTTTGTCTATTTTGTTACTAATGTGATTGCTTAGATTCTCAAGTGTCTATAACAGTGCCAAGCCTATTGTAGATACTCAATAAGCATTTTGTCTGAATAAATAACAAAACACCATTCATTCCATGTCTATTCTTTACTTACTACAAGGAGAATATACTGAATCTCTCAATAATTTGCACAGAGTTTAATTTTAAATTAAATGTCATTCAGCTCCTTCTAAACACCTGATTGAGATAGTTTATATTTAAAAACCAAAGGACATGATAACCATTTATTTTTCCTCTGGAATCTCTAAGATATAAGTATCTTCTGAGACCAAGAATTAACATAATAACATCAGCTTCTGTGGAAGTTTAGAATATGAAGTCTTCATAGGAAAAATGTGTTTAAATTTTGTGTAAAATTGTTATTGAAGAGATTTTTAATTAAGTTGGTACTTGTAAACAAACCCAGAACATAAATTCCTCTTAAAATAATGTACTAAAAAAAATTTCACTTATCTACAAAATGGTATGCTTTGTTTTACCAGACAACAAAAACTTTATAATCTATTATGCTTTGTTTTGTTTGTTTGCTAGCTTGTCTGACTGCCAGAAAACCCAGAGCATAAGTCAGTGTTAAATTGAAGAAATTATTCTAAGTATTGTTTCCTGTATAAATACTCACATTGCATCTCAAATACAGGACTTCTGGTCTTTTATTTTTTGTTTTAAA
The DNA here is from genome assembly GCA_004026745.1 of Myrmecophaga tridactyla. Lineage (NCBI taxonomy): Eukaryota > Metazoa > Chordata > Mammalia > Pilosa > Myrmecophagidae > Myrmecophaga > Myrmecophaga tridactyla. Next base: position 2,011 of record PVIY010020004.1, read on the forward strand.
TATCTTATTTTATATGTGTCTCCATCATTATTCACCATCAATGCTTTTAGTAAAGAAGATGATTTCCTGCTAACTTTTCACTAAATTCCCTCCTTTATTATATGTAATGTTCTAAAGGTGCCACTTCTTTTCTGTTCTGTCCCCTTTCCTTCCTGCTTTGTGTTCCACCTCAGGAATTTGGTTTCTTCTCTTGGCCCTATTATATATCCTCTCTTCTTTGAAAGCATCAAACATTTGATTCACAATAGTATTCGTAATTTGCTTTCTACCCATTCCAAAGTCATAATTCAATTTCCCATTTTCCAAGCCGATTGTCTTTGTTTCCTGACTGCCATGCCAAATACTGCACAATGGATTGGTTTAAACAACAGGGATTTATCGGCTTACAATTTGACAACCTAGAAGGTTTGCTACCTTCTGGTTGGTAGTGTTCTGGCTGGCCAGCTATCCTTGGGTTTCCTTGCCTTTCCTGTTACAAGGCAATGTTTTCTCCTTTCTCTCATATGTTCTGTTGACTTCTAGCTTCTTTTCTTCCACATGGCTTTCTCTTCATAAAGACTTCTTATGCATTAAGGCCCAACCTTATTCATTTAGGCCACATTTTATTAATTAAAAATAACATCTTCAACAGGTCCTCTTTGCAATGGGTTCACACCCACAAGAATGGATTAACATTAAGAATGCATTTTTTTTCCTCGGTTACATAATTCAACCTATTGCTATTATTTCACACTCTATATTTCTCGTGAAAATTTTTCCCTTCTCACTAGAAAGCCCCTTCCCATTTTTCACTAACACCTGGCGACTTTGCTTCTTATTTCACTAAGGAAATAGATGCTGTTGGAAAAGGATTATTGGTCCTATTCCATAAAGCAGATTTCCAACGAGTTCCCCAAGAGAAGCTGGCTGGCTGTAAGAGAAAGAGAAATTCTTCTTTCTGACTACTGAAATTATGAGTTCTTCCTTAAGGCCTTCAACTGATTGGATGCTCAGTCTTCTCTCACTGCTGAAGGCTATCTTCTTTGTTAATTGTAGATGTACTAGGCCATTGATGCAATCAATTGGCTAATGACTTAAATCTACAAAATACCCTCAAGGCAACAATCATCTGGCCAGTGCTTGCTTGACCAAATCACTGGACGTGAAATTAACCATCACAATACCCACTCACTTTTCCCAGGACTCCATCCTCTCATGCTTACTCAAGCACTTTCTGTCTGACATAATTCCCTCTCTTTCAGGCATCATCAAATTTTCTCTTTCTCTAGTGGCTATTTCTACAACCATGCAAACATGCTGCAATATCTCCCATGTTAAAAGAAATATATTTAAACCCTTCATATTTCTCCTTCAGTCCTGCATTTCTCTCAGCCTTTTTGTAGCAAAATTATTTAAAGGTTTGTCTACACTTGATTTCTCTGCTTCTTTACCCATCATTCTTTCTTGAACCTACTGCAATCATACTTGCATCCAAATTACACCTCATGGTCTGATCTAATGGTCTTTATCTTCCTAGCTCTCTCAGTAACCTTTGACATAATCAAATCACTCCTTTCTTGAAATAAGTTAGGCACTTGGATTTGGTAGGGGGCCACACTCTCTTGATGTGCCTTCTACCTCTTTGGTCATTTCTTCTCTATCTCCTCTTCTGGATCTTCTTTCTCTTCTCATCTTTAATGTTTAAGTCCTCAGCCTTGGACTTCTTTTATCCTCTAATTACACACTCTCCCTGAGTTATCTCATCCTGTCCCATAGTCTTAATACTAACTATATGCAGATATCTCCAAAGTTTTATATCTGAGCTATCTCTCCTCTGAACTCCAGATTTGCATATCCCACTACCGAGCACCCCTCTCTTCTGGGATTGTCTAATAGATATCTCAAGATCAGCATATCCAAATAAGCTCTTGTTACTCCCCAAGCCAGCCTGCTCCCTTCTTATCTCAGTAACAATCTATTCACCTCTTTGCCAGGGCAAAAAAACTTTGCAATCATCCTTTATCTTTCTTTCTATCATAACTCCACATAAAATACATCAGCAAGCATTCCTTTAGCTATCTTCAAAGTACCTTCTAGACCCAACTATTCTTTTTACACCTCCACCTCTACCACCCAAATCTAAGGCCTAGATGCATTTTTAAAGGAAATGATTTTTTGCCACCCTTTGATAAAACTCACTCCTTCATCATATCTAAAGTTCTACAATAAATCATGAAGCTTTCCTTTGTGTTCTGCCCCCTTTCCCTCCTCCTTTTTCCTACATCAGTAGTCACCTGAATGGTCTCCATGCTTCACTTTTACTCTTCCACATTCCATGCTCCATAGAGTAGTTAGAGAACCTTTAAAAATGTACACCAGGAAAGGTCTCATCCCTGCTCTCAGTCATCTAATGACTCATTATTCTTAAAAAAAAAAAAAAAAAATGCTCTTATGCCCTGAACAGCCTTTCATGGTCCAGCACCAGGACAATAACATGACTTTTTTCCTAAAGCTCTTCCTTTTGTTCACTCCTTTCTGGTGAATGGCCCTCTTTCAGTTCCTGTAGCAATTCAAGAACATTATACCATGGGCCTTTGCCCTTGCTGTCATCTGCCCATGACTGTCAACCTTTAAGGATTTGCTTGATTCCATCTCTCACTTCTTTCAGGTCTCTGCTTAAACATCACCTCTCATAACAGAATCTTCCTGACCACTCTCTTCAATATAGCCCACTTATTCTCTCCTCTTCTGCTTTAATTATATGCAAATAATTTAACTTCCTGACATTACACCATATATACGTTTGCACTTCAGTTGGTTTCCTGCATACCTTTGTGAGGGGAAGGGATTTGTGCTTTGTTGATGCTGCTACAAGATACCAAAGTACTCATCAAAATTCTATTGAAGGAATAAATGAATGTACTTACCAGAATCAACATGGAAACAGAAATGCTTAACACAGAAAAACTGCTATACCAATGAAATTTAAGCTTTATCAAAAGATTATTTAAGTAAGAGCCATAAGCTCTCAACTTTTACCTCGTGGGCAACATTCTGTAGCATGTAGAAGTTATCTTGGCCATTTCCAAATGCTTTTGTACCCCTCACCCTCATCTTCTCCCAGCCCTTATCCCATCCTCATCTACACATCCTCCAGGTTCAAGTTGCCAAGAGGGATTTTCAATAAATCCCCTCTGACTCTAAATCAAAAATTGCAAACCCATTAAAAATAGCTTCCAAACCACATAGACAAAATATTCATTGCAATTTTATTTCTACATCCTTCTTTGAACAAGTGATGAGTTCCTATAAGAATTTCCAATAACATGAAATTCAGTAACATTACCTTTGCTCCCATTCTCCTTGCAACACAATTAACCCCTCCTTCTTGAGAAAGCCTTCCTCTCCTCCTTGGACTGCACTCACCTCCCTACATGCTTTCCTTCCAGACTCTTCATGCAGACACTGGTAGATGCCTCCCAATAGCCAATGATCTCTCCTTCTTCCTTAGAAATGAAACCTCCAAATTTTAACTGATCACTTAAATCTTTTATTATTACCCACTACATTTACAGCTTCCCCTGTAACCTACCAAGTGGCCAATAAGAGGTAAGTTTCATACAACCTCCTGGAAGTTTTCATAAAGCAAATTATCTCTTCCTGCTCCCAGGAACTCAAATGAGATGGCCAGTGCTCTAGCAGCTACCTTAGACCTATGAGGACAAATGAGGACCATACCCTCACAATAGAGAGCCATGAGCTAAAAGGACCCTGTGTCATTGCTTTGTGAAGCCACTATACTAGAACTGGACTACCTACCAACAGACATCTATGACATGAGAGAGACAGAATCTTCTATTTTGTTTAAGCAATTGTTATTTTGCTTTTTCTGTTGTATGAACCAAACTTACTCTCAACTGATACATCTCTCAACCACATCTAAGTTATTATCCCTCACCCCAAGAGGGATGACTCTTAACTTTTTGGCCATCCTTGGACTCTCTACTGAGTTCCATTCCAACATATCCAGAGCCTACCAACTAGATCTCATATTTAAGCAACAACTCATCATCTTCACCCTCAACCAACAGCTTTCCCACATTTCTGTATTTCTCTAGATAATACCACCAGGTATACAATCAACCACACGCTAGCCAGCCAAGGCCAAATGCTTTGATTGCACATGAGCTTCATGCACACATATGCTTAAGATGCTAAAAATATGGATCCCTTTGAGGGATTACAGGTAAATAATAAATAAACAAAGATGATTTTCCTATATTCAAAAACTGAGTTTACAACATCTCTGGATTGGGAGAAAGCATAGTTTCAGATACAGGGAATTCTATGCTAAAGGGAAGCCATATTAAGCCAACAGTTCAGATTTCAGTATTTATACTCCATAAACCAGTGTTAAAATGTAATTTGCTTAGTAGAGAAACCAAGACTTAGAATGGACTATTACAAATAACAGAACTGCTATGAACAATTGGCTTAATACACAAATGCACTCAAACTAGGCTTGGAAAACATGCTTAAAATGAGGCTGGCAAGAGGCCCTGAGGCTTTATAATCCAGTAATCCTATCTGTAGAGCTGTTTCAGGTATAATTGTAATAGATGAAGTAGATTCCTTGTTCTACCGTCACCTTCTTCTGGGATGTTCTACCATCATGCCTGCCATCAGTCCAGCACCTGACTTGCATGCCCCAGTGCTGTGAACCAGGTTTCTTCCCTACTAAAATACTACCCTTTCCCCAGGGTCAATCATCACAACAGCCAGAAGTTCCCCAGAGGCATTTCTCTCTGTTTGCCTCTCCACTTCTCTTACTACCACTGGTCCTTAACGCTGTACTTCCCTTAAGTACTTCCCAAACTCTGTGCCCCCCATTACTGCCCCCCACCCAGGTGATAAGGAAAAATGATACTCTCAATGGTGTTCATGGGATAAAAGCAAAGAAGATCCCCCAGATCTTCTTTTTCCTTCCAAATAGCAAACATGCTTTATACCAGGACCATCTGGAGACACTATTCTCTGCCTTTACTGCCTAACTCAGGGAAGAGCTGAGAGAGGTATGTGGCCACAGGAGAAGAGGAACAAATAACCTCTTGAGGGTAACCACTTGAGCCACCAGGGTCTCATCAACTGTCCCAGGCAAAGGGAGTCTATATAAGGTTCCAGCCTGGTGCCTAATGAAACAGGAAGACCAAGACTGGTTCCACTCAGTGGCCCCCATCAAAAGTTAAGATTACGACAGACATAATTATACCAAGCTTCTGGAAACAGTGTCCTCTAAAAGTCACTGCACAAGCTGGTTCTTACAAACCTCAAATCTCCTACACTCCCTGAATCTAAAGGACTTGATAGCACTGATTTCCCATAGCCCAGAACATCCCCTCCTGGGGTACACGTAGGCAGAGCCACAGAGAGGCGTAAAACCTCTTCACAAGGTCCCAAGTCCTGATGCCCTATTGGAATTGTTACCTGCAAGATACATTACTCAAGGACAAAATAATAAATCTTACTAAGATTCTTCCAGAGGTCAGAAAGAGAGGAGAAGAATTGAAGAGCATTTTTTTTGCTACTTAACATTTCTTGAAACTATGATAAATTATCCAAGCCTCCTATAATTGAAACTATGATAAATTATCCAAGCCTTCTTATAGTTCTGTGAGCTCCCAACATGGCCTTTTAAGCTTCTATTAAAGAAGAGTTAACTTCTGAGAGATAATAAATTAGTGAAAATTCCTTTCAAAGTATGATAGCTTAAGGGTGTTTCTTTGTGTTTCTCTAGATTCCTGAAGTCCAAAATTAGCTAATGAAGAATATTCAACAAAAATTTCTGATTCAGAGATCTGACCAATACTGGTATGGAACAAATTCTGAAAATGACTTTAACACAATGAATAGCAATGCTAACTGAGTATCCTGATTCACAGCTATCCTTGTTGCATTCACCCCATCTCTGCGCTAAGACTTTACGGTAATGGGGTTGTATTCGTGTTGTGCTGTTGTTTTGCTGTGCTTTGGTATAGCTCTTTACTTCTTGACATTACTTTTGGGAATAATAGCCCCCAAGTCTAGAGACATAAATGATGAGAAAGACATTTTTAGAAGAAAGTATCAGCACTTCACTCAAATGGCCTATAAAAACTAACTAATGTTTGGCTCATCTAAAATATTTACACAGGAGCTCCTGGTAGACATGGGAAAATCCATCTTTAAATAATACCTAAAAAGCATGTAAAATGAAAAATGCTCATGTGGAAAATGTTAAGATTCTGGTAGGGAAGTATAAGGAGGCTCTTGTAAATGGTTTTACTTGGAAATCCAGAGGTGCTATAGAAGGGAAGCTATGGACAGAATGCTAGGAAGGCTTTCACTAACGCTACTGTGTATTCCAGCTACTAGTGTGCATTCATTCATCTGAACAATTTATATTTATACTGACTATTGATATAAACCCAAACAATTTCGCTCCTGGAAACCCAGATATGAAAGATTTTCTCTAATGAGAGTCCCAGAGAGGCCAAATTCATTGAATAACAGGTAGGTATTCCCTTCAACTGCTTCCTCTGTCAGACTGAACCTGACTGTCCTCTGTTCCACCTGATGTTCCAGGTATAGTACGGGGGAGATGGGTCAGCAACATGTGCTTCCTGTTCAAATAATGATCTAAACTGACATATATGTTCTCACTCAGTGTCCACCAAAGGAGGTGAATTTAGAACTGTGTGAATGATCCTGGGAGATGCTTGCCAAAGCTGGGCTTGGTTGGCTCATTTAAGGCACTGAGTGTTCAGGGAACTTTTATAAAATCCAGAGATTTGCTCTTCTGTCCTTTGCCCAGAATCTCATTGCACCTGACATTTCAGTAGATTTAAAGGCCTTTAGGGAAACCAAATGCTTATTCTAGCTGATATTTACTTCCAAAAAGTCAGGGCTGTGTTTATGCTCCCTTATTGCTGCACACTAAATAATAGCCTTGTGAAAAGCAGTGAAATCAGATAGGAAAATATGAGAAAATATGACACGTAGTCAATGTCGTGTCAGGGACCCAGCAGCACAGCAGCCTACAGCTGCCAAAACACATCTGCTTTGCTTTGTGACATGCAGTGGGCCAAAGGCAGACACTGATTCTCTGAGTTCATCTCATGGGGTTAAAGCCAAGTCTGCAGAGCTGACGACAGCCATGACCACTGGGGCGGGAGGCTGGGGGTGGTGGCCCTGAGACCCTGCCACGTGCAAGGAGCTTAGAACCTCAGGCTGTGGAATCAAATGACCTGGGCTTTGAGTTCTGGTTCTAGAACTCCCAGCTCTATGACTCTGACTTCTCTAAGCCTCAACATTTTCATTCAGGAATAATATTAATGCTTACCTTGTAAGAAGCCAAATGAGAAAATGTTTGCACATAACAGATGTTCAGAAATGCTTAATAATAATTTTAAAATAAAAAATGGATGCAAAAAGTTTTAGATAAATGTTCTCTGTTAGGCTTATAGCAATGCAACAATTAAGGAGAACTGGGGGTGAAATGGTATTGCTTCCCTCAACTTTGGAGGTCAATGTCATGGAGATGGTCCATTCATCCAAAACATTCAGCCTCAGGGTCTGTGGGTCTGCATTTTACATTATAAATATATATGCATTTATACTTGCTACTGAAAAAAAATCTCATGTGGATGAATGGGAAATGCAGCATTGCCTGTTCTGAGACTAATCCAGGGAACCGTGAGTAGATTACAATCTAGACCAGACCCTACTCCAATGGAGCTCTTTGACCACTTAGTTATTATCAGTGCTGACCTATTGGGCATCACCACATAGAGGAATTGAAATGTCCATTGGTAATCAATAAACCTGGGTCTGAATCACTTGGGCAAGTTATCAACCCAAACTTCCCTTCTTGCATAAGTAGATTGGTGATGACGATGCTTTTCCTTCCTTGCCTCCAGGCAACATTTTGTGGCACCCTCTCGAATAAGAAAGTGTATAGTTGAAAGCCCTTTGGAAATTACAATGCATATTGCTAATGTAAAACTTTATCCTACATGCAATAAGAATTCAAAGAAAGGAGAGATCAGTTCTTGACCTAATCAACCCCTTACCTATGACATCGTTTCTCTAATATTTAACCTCTACTCTTAATCAACTTAGCAGGAACCGTGTTTAACATTTGGGGGCATACTTTGGAAATCTTTTAAGGCTTCTGTTAGTTTCCTAAGGCTGCCATAAGAAATCCCCACAGCCTTAGTGGCTTCAAACAACAGAAATGTATGCTCTCATGGTTCTGAGGCCGGGTGTCCAAGATGTCCCTCTGAAGGCTCAAGGGGGAATCTTCCTTAACTCTTCTGACTGCTGGTGGCTCCAGGCTCGTGGTTGCATCATTCCATCCTCTGCCTCTGTGGCCACATTGCTTACTCCTCTTTGTGAATCTTCTCTATGTGTCTCATGAAGACACTCATTTTGGGAATGATCTTGTCTCACAATCCTTAACTACATCTGCAAAGGCCCTTTTCCCAGATCAAGCAGCATTCGCAGATTTCAGGAACAAGGACCTGGACATATCTTTTAGGGGAGTCACCATTCAGCCCATGACAAGGTGCAATTGCATATGCAAAAGTATTAACCTGCTTAGGAATGGTTTTCTTAAAATCTAAAGTGGCCATAAGGCAGCCAGCCTTTACTGTGTTCTATTTTGTCATGGTCAGATATAACTATGGCTCTCCATAAGATGAAACAAACAGAAAATAGAGTTCTGTTATCAGAAAAGAAGTGAAGAGATAGCAACCACAAGGCTGGCTTTGAAAAACTACAGAAAACAAAGGATTTTCTGTGTCGGCAAACTTTTTCTGTGAAAAGTCAGATAGTAAATATTTTCAGCATGAATGCCCCAAGGTGTCTGTAATGACTATCTACTGTGAAAGCAGCCATAGACCATACAAACAAATGGGCACAGCTGTGTTCCAATAAAATTAAAAAAAAAAAAAAGCAAAAACTGAGAGGACAAGACTCAAGAAGCAAAGGTAAGAGAGTGACCTTCTAGTTCAGGTATCCCATCCTGGAGACAGGAGTCCTGAACTCCCAGGCATAGGTGCTTCCCAAAGACCATTTACATATATGTAACCCCTGCAGTGTTGCTTTTTGTATACCCTGATTGATTTTATCAACAAGAAAAAGATGCTTTTGTAACTGTTACCTTGGAAACAGGGCTGTTTCTATGCACTCTAGAGTAATAGATGTTGTGGCATTAATGATGTGTGATGCTGGAGGACAGAGACAGCAAGGCATGAAAGAATCTAAGAGAACATCCTCCTAGAAACTTATTTTTCCTCTTGACTTGTTTGAAATGTACATTAACATTAATGACTTTTAGATGTGGTGCAAATTTACCTTCTAACTAGAAAAAAATACCATTTGGGGGAGAGCAAAAGGCTGTGATTGGATTTCTAGGACCTTCTTAATTGAGTTTGAAATTTTGCATATAGGCCTAATTTAATTTTCCAAGGTCTTTGAGGGCTTTTTACAATAATTAAACTGAAACTAAAGATACATAAGTTGGAGAAGAAAATAAGATCTTTCATTTACTGTATGAGAAATGAAAGCAAGCAGAACTCCAGAGATTGTTTATAGCACAGAAGTCATGTTAACCAAGGGTCTAGCTGTAATGCATTTCTTACCTCCTGGCCATGTCTGAAGCCTATGGTGGTTAGGGAACAATGGGTTTGTTATCATCTATTGAAAAACAGACTAGAAACTAGAATGATACCTGCATTATTATGACTCTTTCTGTTGTGATGGGAGAGGAGATAATCACAACTCTTATTACTCACACCTCCAAAAGCACAACTGGCTCAGGCATGGTAGGATCAAGGGCTCATTTAGTGTCATCAGGTCTCAGTTTCTCTCTCTGTTTTTTTAAAGAATTTCCTTCCATATGGCGAACACAATGACCACTATGAACCCAAGACACACTTAACAACCCACCCAAAAGGAAGAATCTTCTCTGAAGACTCTGGCTGCAATTAGTGCAGCTTGGGCCACTGACCATCCCCAACCCTACCACTGGGACAAGGGAGTGGCCAGAACAGGATCCCATACCCATCCCTATGTCCAGAGGAGGAAACAAGAATTACATTATCAAGAAAGGAATAAAGCAACATTAACTACAAGACTGGCATTGAAAAGCACCAGAAAACAAAAGACTTTCTATGGTGGCTGTGCCAGTTTGAAGCTATTATGTACCCCAGAAAAGCCATGTCCTCTAATCCTCATTCAATATTGCTGGGTTTCTTTTTGATTGTTTCTATGGAAACACGACCCACCCAATTGTGGGTGGTAATTTTTTATTAGATGGCATCCATGGAGATATGCCTCCACTCATTCAAGGTGGGGTTGCTTACTGGAGCCTTTTCAGAGGGAACCATTTTGGAAAAAGCTTGAGAGCCACCAGAACCAACAGAGCCACCAGAACATGCAGACACTGAGGAAGTCAATGAAGAAGCCTGGAGAGAAAGCGGCAGGCATTGCTATGTGCCTTTATAACTGAGAGAGAAATCCTGATCATCGGTCATCTTGAACCAAGGTATCTGTTCTAGTTTGCTAGCTGCCAGAATGCAATATACAAGAAACAGACTGACTTTTTTAAAAAGGGAATTTAATAAGTTGCTAGTTTACAGTTCTAAGGCTGTGAAATTGTCCAAATTAAAACAAGTCTATAGAAATGTCCAATCTAAGGCATCCAGGGAAAGATACTTTGGTTCAAGAAGGCCCATGATGTTCAGTGTTTCTCTCTCAGCTGGAAAGGCACATGGTGAATATGGCAGCATCTGCTAGCTTTCTCTCCAGGCCTCTTGCTTCATGAAGTTCCCCAGGATGCATTTTCCTTCTTCATGCATCACTGGCTGGTGGACTCTGTGGTTCTCTCATCCTTCTGTAGTGATTCTGCAGCTCTCTCCTCATTCTCAAAAGAGGAACTCTCTCTGAAATGTCTCCTCTTTATAGGATTCCAGTAAACTAATCTAGATCCATGTAGAATAGGTGAAGACATGTCTCCATCTAATCAAGTTTAATACCCACAATTGATTGAGTCATATCTCCGTGGAGATAACCTAATCAAGTTTCCAACCTATAGTACTGAATAGGGATTAGAAGAAACCATTGCTCTCACAAGATTGATAAGGATTAAAATATGGCTTTTCTAGGGTACATAAATCCTTTCAAATGGAGCACAGTATCTTTTCCTGGATACCTTAATTTGGACATTTTATAGCCTTACCCTAATTGGGACATTTTCATGGCCTTAGAGCTGTAAACTTGCAACTTAATAAATTCCCCTTTTTAAAAGCCGTTCCATTTCTGGTATATCACATTATGGCAGATTGCAAACTAATACATTTGCCACTGAGAGAGTAAGATGGGCTGGTCTCTAATGATTTCAGCTCTAATCTGCCTTCCTTAGTAAAACTCTCAAGGTCTCCATCCTTGATCACTAATGCTCTGTCACTAAAAAGGAGTGTCTATGCAGCTGATAGCTTCCATTTTCTGGGAAAGAATAAAAGTAAGTACCTTGGTAGAGGGAATGGATTTCTTTAAATAGAAGTCACTGAACTTTTTGCAAGATGCTTGGATTTTCTTATTGGTGAGATACTTCAGAATCTAAAGTGTAGCAGTGTGAAGATGGGTCAGGATGATGAGAAGAGGCCTCTCTGAGTAGGTGGCATTACACTTGAGACCTGCCTGAATGAAAGGAAAGCCATGGTGTGATCTAGGGAAAGAGCATCCCAAGTTCAGGAACAGAATGGGCAAAGTCTGAGATGACTCTGGAGTATTTCAGAGTCAGAAAGAAACTGGTGTACTTGGAGCACCAGTCAAAGGAGAACTCCCAGTGGTGTGCTAGGGCCCCAGTTATCTGGCCCTATATCTTCTGATCTCATCACCAGTTTCTCTGCCCTGCTCCATCCACTTGACCCACTCTTGCCTCCTTCAGTTCCTTCAGGCAAGCTTCAGTCTTTGGACCCTTCCACTGGTGGTTCTCTCTGCCTAGAATGCTCTTCCATTGATATCTGTTTATCTCACACCCTTATTCCTTCAACACTTTGCTCAACAAGGCCTACCCCGACTACCCTATTTAAAACAATATCCCACTCTCCTTCCCACCAGCTCACCCCCATACTCCCAATGGCCTTTTTCTGCTCTATTGTATCTTTCCCATTATCTCCTTTTAATCTATATATGGCATACATATTCTATTTATTTTTATTGCCGTCTGCCTCCAACAGTATAGATAAGTTCCATGAGGGACAGATTCTATTTTGTTCACTAATGCATTATAAATGTCCAGGATGGTACCTGCATTATAGCAGATGTTCAAATTTATATTTATATTTATTTTTATGTTTTGTTTATGTTTAGTAGAGGGAGAGGAGAAAAAATATTTCTTTTCCCAGAATTAATTTCTTGTCATCAAACTATAGGATACACCTTTGTCCTGTGGCCCCACATCAATCTCCAGGACCTGCGATCTGGTATATATTTTAGAGACTCATTCAATTATAAATATTAAGCATGAGCTTATATTGCAATAGTTTGCCATGATTAGAGACGAAATCCCATTCTAACGACTGCCATGGACTGTTCCATTTCTTTTATCAGCCTACAATTTTATTAGGCTTACTGCTATTGGAAAAAATTAGGCTATTGGTCAAGGACTGGAAATAATTTTGATGTTCATGTTGTGAAACTGGAGACATTTCAGTGTGATGATATTGGTTGTGAAAGAAATTGAAATAACTTATTTTTATTTAACTATTTTGATTTGGGATAGCTAATCCACTCCTAACATCCTAGCACAAATCCTAACATCTATGGAAATTTACACAAAATATAAACACTGAAATTCTGGACTTAGAAACAAGCCATAGCTATGTTCATTTCATGTTATAGCTTCAATGTGGGTCATCTTATTGACTTTTCCTAACTCACAGGATATGTATTCCCTAGAGGAATAGGACATATTTTTTTTACCTGTCAATCATGTCAATGTTCAGAAGGGTAGATCCGTCGTCATTATGAACTTTAGCTCTACGATCCATTTTTATAACATTTTACACAAAAGTCCCTTGAGAAGAACCAAGAAGAAAACTCTACAGAAAGATTTTTTTATGTGTATTGGGGTTGAGGCAAGGGTTAGCATAAAGTACATTTTGAAAAGTTTACTTCTGTATATATGTTGACCTGGAGGGGTGGGTCTCAGGGAGGGTGAGGTGGGGAAATGGAACCAGAAAACAGATTCCCATGATCCTTAAGAACCAGAATAAGATGCAGGATCACAGGCTTCCTCATTCTACAAATTGGAAACATCTGTGTTGTTCAAGTTCTCACTTTTTCCCATAATCGACAGGCAGTTTCTAAAACAGTGGGGTCTTTTGAATGGACACCAGGCTTTTTGAAAACTCAGGATGTCTTGAATTTCCCTTAACTATTTTCAACTCTTTGGGGGCAAGGGGCTAATTTTCCACCATCAGGGGCTTCAACTATTTTGGTTGTAGAGATTGACATGAACATAAAAATACCATATTTTCTTCAAAATAGGATACCATAAATTATTACTTTTGTATTCCTAGGAAAGAAAAAAAATCTACTAATTACTCTATAACCAATGTTTTCTTATCACTCAGAATATTTATTTTTTACTCTGCTATAAGAATAATTTTTTATCACGTATCGTTCTTATGCACACATGTACATATAAGGGAAAAAATTGGCTAAGGTATTTCTAAAACTTTTCCCATTCAGAGTTCAACTTCCTTAAAAGATTTTCAGCTTACAGTGCTGGTAATGCAGGACTCTCAAACAACGTTCCTCTATTGTCTCTGGACTTTCTGCTAATCCTCTGACACTGATCTGCAAGTTCTGATATGGCACTTTACCAAAGGGTACCATGTTGTTACCACATTGTTGACAGAAAGTTTTCAGACAACTAGAACTCATGATCTATAAATGGTTTGTTGATGGTAGCTTCCAGGACTACAGTTATTTTCACCCGGCTAGGAATATTAACCATGTTTGCTTATACAAAAACAGTGAAAACTATATACCCACAGCAGTTTGGTGAAAGCAATTGGAAGACACCATTAATCCTGAGATGTATCCTGATTTCAAACATATTAAAATGTGGGGAGTGGGAGGAAGGGGCAGAATGTGCATCTTCAAATCAATGAAATACAGGAATTCTCCCATCACTCTACTCTTCTAACCACTTGCATGGCAAAATTGGAATAAATATCTTGGAAACAATGCCATTCCCTTTCCACTGCTTTTTCATAAAAATCAACATTCTGGGGGAAGATATTTACCAAATTTTAAAATTCAAATAAAATAATGATAAATTATAATTCATAGCTTATAAGAATTCACCCATGGGAGATGACTCCCAGGGATGAGTCTGGCTCTGGCACCATGGGATCAACAATGCCATCCTGAACAAATGGGGGAAAAAGAGTGTAACTAATAAGGTACCAGTGACTGAGAGAGTTTAAGTAGTTAAGAGGCTACTCTGGAGGTCATGCTTATGCAAACTTCAGTTAGACGTTGCTACCTATCATAACTTCCCAAACCCCAACCAAAACCATTCCCAGCCAATCCTAAAGAACACCTAGGGCAATAATTGAGATTCTACAAAGGGTCCATGCACTAGGGTAACTTTCTAGAACCCTACAACCTCCAAATGGGTCCCTGGACCAGGTAAGTCCTGAAATCTAGAGAAGCCAGCCATTCCAGAACATCAACTAGTTCCATCTCCCTACCCCTTATTATTAACAGCCCTTCTAACATGAAAAAGTTGGAATGGGCATAGCCCAAATACTCCGAAAGAGTGGGAGAAAGATCAAAGATGATGGTGGAGCTAAAGAGAGAAGGTAAGGTTTAACAAATGAGTCTGATTGCTGAATCATTATATTGATATTTCTTTTAGTCTCTAGTATCTTAGAGCAGATAGAAGTAAAAACCTAAAATTGTGGAGCTGTAACTCATACTAAACTCTGAATGTGTTCTACAACTAATTTTTGTGCTCTGCTTTGAAATTTATTGTGCTTTTTTTTGTATATATGTTGTTTTTCACATAAAAAAAGAAAAAACAAATGATGATTAAAAAAATATTGGTGGACCACAGTGGTTCATCAGGCAGAGTTCTCACCTGTCATGCCAGAGACCCAGGTTCCATTCCTGGTCCCTGCCCATGCAAAAAAATATATATATATACTACTTTCAGCCTCCATGTTCTGGAGCAGCTAGAAGGGAAAATCTGAGATGATGATATGGTAGCCCATGACAAACTCTGGGATCTGTCCTGTAACTACTTGTTGAAGAATGCTTTGAAAACTATTGCCTTTTTATTTCTTTGCTGTGTATATATGTTATATTATACAATAAAAAAAGTTTAAAAAAAAAGAGCACCCATAACTTCAGTGTTACTAAGTCCAAAAATAATTTGTGTGCTCTCAACTCTCTAGATTCCAGAGAATATTTACATGATTATCTTTCTGACACATTTTTACTTGGGCTTTGTAATTCCACATTACTGGTTTTGTTTTGTTAGTTTCTGTGTACTTTTATGGCTTCCCCTCCTTGACCCAATCTTTGAATTTTGTCATGCCCAAGAGATCCATCTAGAACCTTTTCACTTCCTTACTTAATCTATCTCCCTAACAGTTATATATATGTCATGGCTTAATATTTCATGAATTTGCTGATGAAGACTAGAATTTCATCCTCAGCCAGGATCTCTTTCCTGATATTCAGAATAGTATAACCAGCTGCCCATTGGACAGCTCCAATTTATCTCAAAACCAGTAAGTCCAAAATAGAAACATTGATCTCCTCCCGCCCCCAAAAATCTGTTTTGCACCTGAATTTTCTACTGCAGAAAATGTAATTGCACTTAATTTTTCCATGAAAAAAAAAACAAAAAAAGAAGAAGAGTTCACCCAAAGAAACTAAACCAAATTTCTATTTAGAAGAACCTAGCATTGCCATTCTGGCACACTTCGTTGTTTACAAACTTAATAACAAAACCGTTGGAATCTTCTTTCTCAAAAGTGCAGGTCTTGGGACTTCCAGGAAGATGGCCAACTAGAGTAGCTTGAGATTAGCCCTGCTCCGTGGAAAAGATAGAGAAGGGACAGTAGGAAGACTGAAGAGGTGATTTTGGGAGTGTAGCTGACCTGGGAGAGCCTTCTGCACCACATGTGGCAGCTCTGGTTGCAAAGGCTGAGGAACTGAGAGGTAGAAAGCTGGAGCTTAGCACAGAAGCATGGACCCTGCGGGAGTGCATGGATGGGAGCATGGGAATAGGAACAGTCCTAGAACCATGCATACTGCACAGCCCTCAGCCTCACTTCCCAGCTCTGAGAAAGTGCCAAGCTATGCAGCCGAGTTACATCTGCTCTCAATCCACGAAGGTATAACACCAACCTGCTGCCACAGCTCTACATGTATACACAAAGGACCCCATGCCTTAGACCAATGCACACCAGGGCTATGCCCCCCAGACCGGTGCACCCACACAGCTACATCCTCCCTGGCCACTGTGTGCCCACATTCACAAGCATCAGTGTAACACCCCCAAACTGTGCCCATACCTGCCCTGAAACAAATCACCATACTGAGTGCTCCACCCCATGCCCTGTGCCTTGCTGTACAACCATCCTGCAAGCACAAGGCCTTAGATACTGAAAGAAATCAACTCCCAAAGTAAATCAATCAATATATTTACATGTCATGAAGACAGCAGAAGATAATTAAGTATATCACAATACAGACAGATATAGCTCTGCCTAATGACCAAATTAAAACACAAGAGGAGGCACAGACATTGGAACAACTAATCAAAGATCATACAACTCTACTTAATAAAATAAGTGAGATAGCAAATGACATAAAGGAGATCAAGAAGACAGAGAAGGGCATAAAGAGGAATTTGAAAGAATAAATAGAAAAATAGCAGATATCAAAGAGATTGAAGATGCTGTTGACCAAATAAAAAGCATACTAGAAGCACACAACACCAGATTTGAAGAGACAGAAGAAAAAATAAATGATATAGAGGACAGGATAAGTGACTTCGAAGACTCAAAACGGCAAATGGCAAAAAAGATGGAAAAAACTAATGGGAACTCAGGGAAATGACAGCAAAACGAAGTGCACAAATATAAGAATCATTGGTGTCCCAGATGGAGAAGAGAAGAGTAAAGGGCTAGGAAGAGTAGTTGAGGATAGAATGGGGGAAAACTTCCAACCCTCATAAAGGGCATAAATACACAAGCCAAAGAAGCCCAATGAACTCCAAACAGAATAAATCCAAATAGGCCTTCCCCGAGGCACATACTAATCAACCTGTCAAATATTAAAGAGAAGTAGAAAATCCTGAAAGTAGCAAGAGAAAAACAATTTGCTACATACAAGGGAAACCACATAAGACTGAGTTCAGACTACTCAACTAGCACCCTAGAGGCAAGAAGGCAGTGGTATGATATATTCAAGATCCTGGAAGAGAAAGACTTCCAGCCAAGAATACTGTACCCAACCAAATTGTCCTTCAAAATTGAAGGAGAGATTAAAGTTTTCACAGACAAAGAACTTCTGAAAGAATTTGTCAACAAGAGACCAGCCCTATAAGAAATACTAAAAGGATTTGTGCCAGCTGAAAACAAAAGAGACAGGAGAGGGAGTTCTGGAGGAGGGCACAGAATTGAAGAGTACCACTAAGGTAATTTAAAGAAAACAAAGAGAAATAAGGAAAAGAATATATAGATCTGACAAATAAAATTAAAAAGATAAGATGATAGAATAAAAAAATGCCTTTTCAATAATAACTTTGAATGTTAATGGACTAAACTTACCAATTAAAAGAAACAGACTGGCAGAATGGATTAAGAGACATAATCCAGCTATTTGCTGCTTACAAATGAATTATCTTAGACACAAGGATACAAATAGATTGAAAGTAAAAGCTTGGTAAATGATTTTCCATGTATGTTGTAACCAAAAGAAAGCAGGAGTAGCTATGCTACTATGAGACAAAATAGGCTTTAAATGTAAAGACATCATAAGAGACAAAGGACACTATATACTAATTAAAGGGTCAATTCACCAAGGAGATATAACAATCATAAATGTTTATACTCCCAATTAAGGAACACCAAAGTAAATGAGACAGACATTGGCAAAACTAAAGGGAGCAATAGATGTTTCAACAATAGTAGTAGGAGACTTCAACACACCACTCTCTTCTATAGATAAAACAACCAGACAGAAGATCAACAAGGAGATAGAGAATTTAAATAACTTGATAAATGAATTAGACCTAACAGACATATGTAGGTCATTGCACCCCAAAGCACAAGGTTATACTTTCTTCTCTAGTACTCATGGAACATTCTCCAGGATAGATCATATACTGAGGAACAAAACAGGTCTTTATAAAGTTAAAAATATTGAAATTATTCAAAGCACTTTCTCTGATCACAATGGGATGAAGCTGAATCTCAATAACTACCAAAGAGTGAGAACATTCACAAATATATGATGATTAAATAACACACTCTTAAACAACCAGTGGGTCAAAGAAGAAATGGCTAGAGAAATCAGTAGCTATCTGGAGATGAATGAAAATGAGAATACAATTTATCAGAACTTATGGGATGCAGCAAAGGCTGTGCTGAGAGGAAAATTTATTCCCCTAAATGCTATATAAAAAAAAACAAGAAAGAGTAAAAATCGAGGACTTAACAGCATACCTGGAGGAACTTGAGAAAGAACAGTAAACTAACTCCAAAGCAAACAGAATAAGAGAAATAACAAAGATTAAAGCAGCGTTAAATGAATGGGAGAACAAAAGAACAATAGAAAGAATCAATAAAACCAAAATCTGGTTCTTTGAGAAAATCATTAAAATTGATGGGCCATTAGCAAAACTGACAAAGAAAAAAAAGAGAGAGGATGCAAATAAACAAAATCAGAAATGAGAAGGGGTGTGTTACCACAGACCCTGAATAAATAAAAGAAATTATAAAATGATACCATGAACAACTATACACCAACAAACTAGACAACATAGATAAAATGCACAAGTTCCTGGAGACACACAAACAAGCTACACTGATTCAAGAAGAAATAGAAGATTTCAACAAACCAAT
This sequence comes from Myrmecophaga tridactyla, assembly GCA_004026745.1. NCBI lineage: Eukaryota > Metazoa > Chordata > Mammalia > Pilosa > Myrmecophagidae > Myrmecophaga > Myrmecophaga tridactyla. Next base: position 21,186 of record PVIY010020004.1, read on the forward strand.
CACAAGAAAAGAAATTCAATCAGTCATCAAAAATCTTCCTACAAAGAAAAGCCAGGGCCAGATTGCTTCACAGGGAAACATTCCATAAAGAACTAACACCAATCCTGCTCAAACTTTTTGAAAAAGTTGAGGAAAAAGGAACTCTGCCTAACTTATTTAATGAAGCTAATATCATTTTAATACCAAAACCGGGTAAAGATGCTATAAGAAAGGAGAATTACAGACCAATCTCCCTAATGAACATAGATGCAAAAATTCTCAATAAAATATTAGCAAATTGAATCCAACAGCACATGAAAAGATTTATACACCATGAGCAAGTGGGGTTTATATCAGGTATGCAAGGATGGTTCAACACAAAAAAATCAATTAATGTAATGCCACACATTAACAAATTGAAAGGGAAAAATCACAGGATCATCTCGATTGATGCTGAAAAAGCATTTGACAAAATTCATCACCCTTTTCTGATAAAAACACTCCAAAACATAGGAATCAAAGGTAACTACCTCAATGTGAAAAACCGATACCAGCATCATACTCAATGGAGAGAGATTGAAAGCCTTCCCCCTAATATCAGGTACAAGACAAGGATGCCCACTGTCACCACTATTATTCAACATTGTGCTAGAAGTTCTAGCTAGAGCAATCAGAAAAGACAAAGAAATAAAAGGCATCCAAATTGGAAAGGAAGAAGTAAAACTCTCATTATTTACAGATGATATGATACTATACTTGGAAGATCCTGAGAAAACTACATCAAAGTTACTTGAGCTAACACAAACAAATTCAGCAGTGTGGCAGGATATAAAATTAATGTCCAAAAATCAGTAACATTTCTATACACAAGCAATGAGCTACCTGAGGAGTCAGTTAAGGAAAAAAATCCATTTAAAATAGGAACTAAAAGAATCAAGTACTTAGGAGTGAACCTAACTAGGGATGTAAAGGACTTGTACACAGAAAACTACATAACATTGCTAAAAGACATCTGAGGAGATCTAAATAGGTGGAAAGACATTCCCTGCTCATGGATAGGAAGGCTAAATATAATTAAGATGTCAATTCTCCCCAAATTCATCTACAGATTCAAGACAGTACCAATCAAAATTCCAACAACCTGCTTTGAAGATTTGGAAAAGCTAATTACCAAATTCATCTGAAAGGGAAAGAGATCCCAAATAGCTAAAAGCATTCTAAAAATGAAGAACGAAGTGGGAGGATTAACACTCCCTGACTTTAAAACCTATTACAAAGCCACAGTAGTCAAAACAGCATGATATTTTCCATGTGAGTATCCTGTTATTGCAGCACCATTTGTTGAAAAAAAAAAAAACCAGCATGGTACTAGCACAAAGATAGAAGCATTGACCAATGGAATTGAATCAAGAGTGCAGAAATAGACCACCAAATCTATGGTGAATCAATTTTTGACAAGGTCCCCAAATCCTCTGAACTGGGACAAAATAGTCTTTTCAATAATTGGGCTTGGAAGAACTGGGTATCAATAGCCAAGAGAATGAAAGAGGACCCCTATCTTACTCTCTACACAAAAATTAACTCAAAGTGGCTCATACACCTAAATATAAGAACTAGCTCCATAAAGCTTCTAGGAGAAAATATAGGGAAACATCTTCAAGACCTAGTAATAGGAGGTAGCTTCCTAAACTCTACACCCAAAGCACAAGCAACAAAAGAAAAAATAGATAAATGAGAACTCCTCAAAATCAAAAGTTTCTGCACTTCAAAAATCTTTGTCAAAAAGGTTAAGAGGCAGCCAACCCAATGGGAGAAAATATTTGGAAATCACATATTGGACAAAGGCTTGATTTCCTGTATATACAAAGAAATCATACAAAAGAACAAACAATCTGATTATAAAATGGGCTAAAGATTTGAATAGGCATTTTTCTGAAGAGCAAATACAGATGGTTCAAAAGCCCATGAAGAGATGCTCATTTTCATTGGTTATAAGGGAAATGCAGGTCAAGACTACCATGAGATACCAACTCACACCTATAAGAATAGCTGCTATTGAACAAACAGGGAACTATGAATGTTGGAGAGGATGTGGAGAAACTGGGACACTTATACACTGCTGATGGAAATGTATAATGGTGTAGCCACTATGGAAGACTGTTTGCTGGTTCCTTAGGAAACTAAATATTGAGTTGCACTATGACCCAACAATAGCACTACTTGGTATATACTCAGAAGAGCTAAAAGCAACCACACAGACATTTGCACACCAATGTTCATAGTAGCATTATTCACAATCACCAGAATATGGAAACAAACCAAATGCCCATCAAGAGACAAGTGGATCAACAAAATGTGGAATATACATATGATGGAATATTATGCAGCAGTAAGACAAAATGACTTCCTGAAGCACATGACAAGATGGATAAGCCTTGAGAACATAATGCTGAGTGAAGTTAGCCAGACACAAAAAGATAGATACTGTATGATTCCACTTTTATAACCAGCATAAAGGTATAATCAGAGGCTTATAATACAGACTATAGGGGACTTAGAGATACATAGAAGCTAGAGATGGGTGACCCATTAGCTAATGAGGTTGAACTCCAAAGTAAGAAAATAGAAAGGAGTGAAGGTGGTTCTCTAGTGGGTCTGTAAGTAATATTACCATATTGAGGATGAACAGGATTGAAGGAGGTTTTATAGACTTACGTGTCCCTCTGATTAACACTAGAAATATGAATTCTCACAATAATTACTTCAAAGATGTATAAAGAGTGTTAAGTCCAGGGTACAGGAGGAAAACTGCTATTGGATGCTCTGAGTTATGTTTAAAAGGAAACTATCAGCACTACCACAGCAACAGCAGGGGTAAATAATGAGGGGAAGGTCAAGAGTTAAGAAAGGGTTTAGATTTTCTATTTGGCAGTGGTGTGTTTATTGGTTTTCTTTCTCTTGGGAACAATGAAATTATCTAAAATTGAGAATGTTGATGGCCTGTGGACTTTGGCCTTCTACATGATGCCCAATGAATGCAGGTGGCTGAAGGATGCACTGAGAGAAGTAGACTAGTGCATGTTGGTGTATACTTACAAACGAAGGTTGTGCTGCTACAAAAAGGAACAATGTCATGAGGCATGCAAAGATGTAAATGAGCATGTGGGACATTTGGAGAGACAAAATAAGGCAGAAACAAAAGAACAAGAATGGTATGGTCACCTTTAGAAAATGCTTTTAAGAAAATAGGGGCCTAGATTGTAAGCTTTTAGAGCAGACACATTAAGTCTGGAGTAGTGATTATTATTTCTGAATTTTGAGAGGCTGTTTTATATATATAACCTGATATTTAAAGATAAGAACAAGCTAGACAGGTTGGGGTTAAAGAATTCAGAGCATAGGGGTAAGGAAGACAGAGTCTGTATTTTAGAATCACACATATTCTTTGAGACCAACAGAAGAAAGGTTTATTTCATCTGGAACTGAAATTTTCTGTAGTGAATAATATAGCTCATTTGGACAATTGAAACACAGGGAGCACAGAATAAGGAAAAGGTCCTTTAATCCTGTATAGATTATTGTAATGCCTGGACACATCCTAGAGTATATTAAGCAGATAATCAAAAAGTATTGCCAAGTCCCCTGAGGAATAGGAGAAAAATATGGAACTATTAAACCTTACCATCAGGTAGTCCCCTGATACTGTGTCAAACTTTAGGGACATCCAAATCAATAAGCCATGCCCTTGATCAAGAGGCTTACTCTTGTGAAGCTTGTGTAGGTTGTGGAGAAGCTTAGACTACCTATAGGTATGCCTAAGAGTTACTTCTGGAGGACCTCTTTTGTTGTTCAGATGTGGCCTCAGTCTCTCTAAGCCGAGCTCTGCAAGTGAAATCATTGTCCTCCCCTCTACATGGGACATGACATCCAGGGGTGAAAGTCTCCCTGGCCACATGGAAGATGACTCCCAGGGATGAATCCACTCCTGGCACTGTGGGATCAACAGTTCCATCCTGACCAAAATGAGGAAAATAAGTGTAATTAATAAAATATCAGTGACAGAGAGTGTTCAAATAGAGTCAAGAGGCTACTCTGGAGGTCGCTCTTACTCAAGCTTCAGTTAGACCTTACTACCTATCATAACCTGCCAACCCCCAACCAGGACCATTCCAGCCAATTCTAAAGAATACCTAAGGCAATATATAAGATTTCACAAGGGTTCCATGCACTAGGGTAACTTCCCAGAAACCTACAACCTCCAGATGGGTCCCTGGTCCAAATAAGTCCTATAACGTAGTACAGCCTCTCCAGAACATCAGATAGTTCCATCTCCCTACCCCATATTAGTGACAGACCCTTCCAATATGAGAAATTTAGAATTGCCATAACCCAAACACCCCTAAAGAGAGAGATGAAAAGATCAAAGATGATGGTGGAGTTATACAGAGAGAAGATAAGATTTAACAAACGAATATGAATACTGGATCATTAAATTGATATCTCTTTTAGTCTCCAGCATTTTAGAGCAGCTAGAAGTAAAAACCTAAAATTGTGAAATTATAACCCATGTTATACTCTGAAATATCTTCTATAACTAATTGTAGTGCTGTGCTTTGAAATTTACACCTTTTTTGTATATTTTTCACAAAAAAAGAAGGAAAAAATCAATTGTGATGACACAAAAATATTTAAGCCCTGTAGCCTCCTGTATTCTGGAGTAGCTAGAAGGAAAAATAAGCAAGGATCATATAGTAGCCCATGATAAACTTTGGGATCTGTCCTGTAACTACTTGTTGAAGTGTGCTATGAAAACTATTACTTTTTTATTTCTTTGCTTTGTATATATGTTATACTATACAATAAAAATTGCACATTAGTGAAAACCATGTGAAAATGAAGGGGTAATGAAAGAACTTATAAGTCCTTACCAAATAAGGACAGTTTTAGCACATTAAGCTTCCCATAGCCAAATCACCTTCAGCACAGCAAATAACGAATTTCAATTGCAACTCAAAAATTTCTTAGTGCCTTAGTTGCCTCAAATCCATTTTTTATGTAGGTGGGAATAAGTTTTACTGGTGGGCAGTACTTTCTTCTACCATTTTGTCTTTGGATTTTATATGTCATATCTAATTTTTCTTCTTTTTACCTTTACTGATAGTCTTCATTTCTATACTGTTCTCCACATCTCTCTCACCTGTCTTTTCTTATCTGTCTCTAGTGCTCCCTTTAGTATTTCTTGCAGAGCCAATCTCTTGGTCACAAATTCTCTCAGTGAATTTTTGTCTGCAAATGTTTTAATTTACCCCTCATTTTTGAAAGATAATTTTGCTGGATATAGAATTCTTGGTTGGCAGTTTTTCTCTTATTAGTATCTTAAATATATCATCCCACTGTCTTCTCGCCTCCATAGTTTCTGCTGAGAAATCTACACATAGTCTTATTGGGCTTCCCTTGTATGTGATGGATTGTTTTTCTCTTGCTGCTCTTTGACATTTGACATTCTGATTAGTAAATGTCTTGGAGTATGTCTCTTTGGATCTATTCTCTTTGGGGTACACTGCACTTCTCGGATCTGTAATTTTATGTCTTTCATAAGAGATGGGAAATTTTTCAGTGATAATTTCCTCCATTAGTTCGCCTCCTTTTCCCTTCTCTTCTCATGGGACACCCAAAACACGTATATTCGTGCGCTTCATGTTGTCATTCAATTCCCCGAGTCCCTACTCATATTTTTCCATTCTTTTCCCTATATTTTCTTTTGCTTGTCAGATTTCAGATGTCCCATCCTCCGGTTCATTAATCCTATCTTCTGCCTCTTGAAATCTGACATTGTAGGTTTCCATTGTTTTTTCATCTCTTCTGTGCCTTTCATTCCATAAGTTCTGTGATTTGTTTTTTCAGATTTTCGATTTCTTCTTTTTGTTCATTCCTTGCCTTCTTTATATCCTCCTTCAATTCATTGATTTGATTTTTGATGAGGTTTTCCATGTCTGTTCAAACATTCTGAATTAATTGGTTCAACTCCTGTATCTCATTTGAATTGTTGATGTGTTCCTTTGACTGGGCCATTTCTTCAATTTTCCTAGTGTGATTCATTATTTTTTGCTGGTGTCTGGGCATTTAATCACCTTAATTAGTTTATTCTGGAGATTGTTTTCACTTTTTTTCCCCTAGTATTTTCTTGCTGGATGACTTTATTGTCTATCTGTTCTTTGATGTTCAACTCAGCTTATTCTAGTCCTCTACCTTAGGTATTGTTTAATAGATCAGAATTTTTCAGTTCTTGTTTTTTTTTGTTTGTTTGTTTCTTGCCCTGCCTGTATGGTGCCTTTCTCCCACCCTTTAGGAGAGGCTACTTAGGTATTATAGACCCCAGTCAGATTTTCCCAGGTCAAACTGGTCTCTTCTCAGGAGGAAAGAGTCATCTGTGTCAGTTTTCCCTCAGGGTGAGACCCTGCACATTAAAAGGTTTTCCTATGTAGTCTCTGGGCTCTGCGTTTTTCCTACCCTGCCCAGTATGTGGCGCTTTTCTACCTGCAGGTCCCACCAGCATAAGATCATGTGGTACCTTTAACTTCAGCAGACTCTCCCTGCTGGGGGTGTGGTGGAGACAGAGGAGAGGTTGTAGTCTGGTTTTAATCACTTCCCTTTTCCAGACACTGGTGTTTGAATTCCTTGAAGGAGGGATTCCACCTGAGCTGGGCCCCGCCCCTCTCCTGGGGATGGCACAGGCTCCAGACAAGCTCTCAAACAAGCCTGTTTCTGCCTATGCCTGGGGCAGTGGAGCCTGAGAAGCCTTGCAGCTGTATCCAAAGAGTAATCAATCCATAGAAACACAGCCACAAAAGAGAAAAAGAAAAATCCTTTTCAGAGAAGGACCCTGTTCCTCGGGTTTGTGTTGGTATGTTGCTCTTTGTATCTCCAGGTCCTATGTGCCCCCTCCTTTCCTGCAGGGCCCACACCTTTTCAGATCCAAAAAAACCTGGTTTTTTTTCTTTTTTCTTTTTCCATCAGCCCTACCCGCTCTGTGCCGGGGCAAAAACCAGCGACCTCCACTTTTACTCAAGGTTCAGCTGAGCCGGGGGCCTGTTTTAAGTAGTCAGAACTGTTTAATTCCACAATTGGTGTTTGGTTGTGCTCAGCCCCTGCTGCTAGTAAAGTCCCTTTCCTTTCCCCTCTGGGAAGCAGCCTGTGGGGGAGGGGCACCGACCACAGCGGCTTGGGGGACTCACGGTTCTGGGGGGGCTCGTAGCCGGTCTAGCTGGTCTAGACTGGGGTACGCTATGTGTCCAGTCACTATCATGGGCCCCAACAGTTGTTCTGTACTGTTCCTGGCTATTTACTAGCTGCTCTGGAGGACGAACTAAATCCCACACCTCACTAAGCCGCCATCTTGTATCCGAGTCATAGGTGGGAATAAGTTTTAAATAAATTAGAAGGCTTATCACATTTCTTCATAACATTCTGCAGAAGTTTAAGATTATATTTTGCATGACTAAAATCCAGCCTGCTTTTGTGTTAAACATGGTCGGTTTTAGAGATAAGCGCCAACAAGTTTACCACAACTCCTGACCTCAACTGAATTGGCAAACAGAATTTTAGTGCAAGGTACATATCACCCAAGTGGAAAATTTTCCTTGAACTCTGTAGTGCTGTATTACTTCTTACAGTCTTGGAAACAAATGGGAAATATTTGCCAGCATATAATTTTTAGTAGCCTGCCTTCCCCACAGGAGTTGGTATACAGGAAACAATATGAAATCCAGATTCCTTTCTATTCGACCTGGCCTAAAATGTACTGGTATTTGGATAAGCAATAATTTTCAAGGACTTCCTCCCTCATAAAAGTTGTAAATTATAAACAGAACCAAGGATAAAACAAAATAGAAGTGCTGCATGGGTTTAGAGGCGTGCTCTGCAGATGCAAGGCTGGTACTTACTTTCAAATCACTCAAGCAGTTTATATTCCTTGGTTAATCTTTCCATATTCTCATGTTATTTGTTATTGTATGTTCAGTTTGTTTGTTGTTATTTATTGAGGTAAGCATGAACCATAGTAAGATGTCATTAACCAAAACTACTAATAAATATTGGGGGTGCATAAAAAATGAAACTCGAGTGTAATATTTATAATAATAATACAATGATTTTTTATTGTAATAATAAATCCACAAACCACAAATACTCTCATACATTGAGTATTTCATAGTTACAAGGGAACAGTGTTAGATCCTGAAAATATTCTGCTGATAGTTTTCTTCTTTTCTGTGCATAAGAACTTTAAACTCCCTTGAACTACAGAATCCCAGTGAAACACCAAGTTAAGCTTGGTCATGGGCTTTGATGCTGTAAGTAATTTTAAAGACCTTTCATCTACCCCTATTATTTTACAGAAAAGGAAATTGAAGCTCCAGAAAACTGAACGTGGCCTAGGGTGATGCAGTTGTAGAATTGAAAAGCAAGATGGGCTTCTAGGCTCCCAAATCCAGAAGAGACTTGGGTCCTGCCCTTGTCCCTTCACTCTATGTAATATGGTGGCAGAAACTCAGATATGTATATTGGCTGAAGACTTCAATTTGTTTAAAGTCCTCATTTGAATTAACTGGAAAATGTCTACATTGTAGAGGGAAATATGTACTCCAACAAAAGGCATGTTCTTAATCATAATCCATGATTCTGTGGACTTGAACCCATTTGTAAACAGAAGATTTTATTATTAGTTAAGATGGGACCAAATGCAGCAGGATAAGTCTTAATCTGTATTACTGGAGGCTATATAAAGTGGAGCCAGAAGCTGGAAGTCAGCAGTAACCAGAAGAGCAGACCCGAGGAGAAAGGGCTCACCACGTGATGGGAGGTGAGCCAAGGAACCCCAAGGATGTCAGTGAGCGAGCATCAGAACAGACATTGAGGAGAAAGCAGTCCTTGCCATTGCTGACACCTTGATTTTGGACTTCTCACATCCAAAAATATGAGACAATAAATCCCCATCATTTAAGTCAGCCAGCCCATTGTGTGGTGTTTGTTGTAGTTGCCTGATAAACTAAGAAGTCTAGAAATGAAATTCTGAAGACATTGGATGCCATTTACCCTAAACACTGAGAGCGAGCATGTATCTGAATTAAATTATTCACAATTTAACAAACAATTAACATTAATTCAGCACTCATCAGTAGTTCCAAAGCTCACCACTGGCATTAATTAGCAATCCTCCACATATCTCTTTAAGGTAAATTTAGTTTTATTGGTTCACAGAGATGAGGAACCTTGCTACACATTTTAAATGTCTGTTGTCTGGTATCCAGAGTACTAACAGCAGAGATGTGCATAAAATCCAGTATTTCTAGGATAATGGTTGCATTCTAGGAGCAGTCATGTCCATATCTAGTTTTCAGTTTATCTTGATGCCACAGTGCTTGTCCAGGATTCACTTTAGGCCAGCAATCATAAATTCATGACCTGAAAAGCCAGTTAGTGAATGGCCCTACTGTGTGAAGTCACTGAATAGGGATGGGTGACCCAGCAGGGAACTAGACAAACAGAGCCCAACCTGCCTTGAGCTTCCTGTGGAGCCATACCTCCATTTGTCAACCTTTTGTTGGCACTAACTTCTGTTACTAAAGTGGGAAAGAAGTTTTTATGACCTATTTTCCCCCATCTAGACCATAGAACATCCAATCAAGATTTCCCAGGCACCTTCTATGTGTCTTACACATAGTATATACACATAGTATATAGGTATTGGGCCTGCCTTCTGCCAAGAGTTGACTTAGGATGAGGTAAAAACAAGGTGTTTCTCTTACTTTGATGATAGGAGCGCCTCGTTACTGAGGATTTACTATGTCCTAGTAGGGTTAAATAGGTTGTTTTACTTTATCTTCATAACCCTATAAGGTAGGTATTGTTGGCACCACTTTATAAATGGAGAAGCTGAGGTACAGAGCAATGAAGCAACTTAACCATGTGGCAGAACCAGGATTCAAACCCAATCCTGCCTGTTGCCAAAATCAATGCTCTTACTCACTGGTGCTGTGATCACAACAGCAAACACAATCAGCAGAAATAAGAACAGACACACACTTGCCCTTCAGTTGCCTTTACCAAAAACAGGCTAGCTCTCTCTTAGCTGAAATCAATGAAGAGATGAACAATAATGGAAGAGTCTGGTTGAGTCTCTCCAACCTAAACAACATAAATGAAATCAATTCTAAAAGCTATTCACACTGAAAAAAAGAAACCAGATAAAGGATATGCCACCATGAAGACTAAGCAAGATGGGAGGAGATCTGTTGAGCATGGAGAATTTCACAAATCTACCAAATGCTCTAAATAGAGCACTGGACCTCTGCCTATTCTTTCGGCATTTGTAAGCAAAAGCCAAAGGAACTTTAATTAACGTCATCTTTTTCTAAGCCCTGAATCATTAAACAACCATGTATTGAGTGCATAGTGAGTGCCCTGGCTTTAGATTCCAACTCTGCGACTTGCCATGTGTGGCCTATGGCAGCTTGGTTAACTATTCTGGAGTCTGCTTCCTCATCTAGAGTGGGCATTCATTCCTACATCATGGGACGGCTGTAGGGACTTAACAGAACTTATATAAAGTGTTTGGCACAATGCCTGGCACATAATCTGTGTCCAATAAATGTAGCTATTATTAGCTCTTGAATGTCTATGTACAAAATGTTTAGAGGAATGCAAAAGAACTGTTTAAGATGTGGTCCTTTCCATCAAGGAATATATAATCTAGTTGTTAAGACAAGACCAACAGACAAATGGGTTAGTGAATCATACAAGACAACCCATGGGGAAGTGCTTAGCCATGTAAATACTGACCAGCACTTCTCAACAGCAATGAGCACACTGATCCCCTGAGATCTCTTTAAATGCGTATTCTGATTCAGTGGTTCAAGGATGGGGCTTGAGATTCTACATTTCTAATGAGCTTTTATGGGATGCTCCATGTTACTGGTCCAGAGACCAGACTTCAAACAACAAGTAGATGTTTAGAGGAGGGAGGGAGCATCAAGAACAGATTAAAATTGACTTGGGGCTTGAATGGTAAGTGGGACAGGGACACCTCCAAAAGAGATAGGTGACTCCCTACTAAATTTCCTTCTTCTAATTTGCCATGTTAAAAGGCAAGAAGGCAGGAAAGCAAGCAGGACAATGAGGAAACTTTCAATTGATTGGCAGAATCTCCACCCTGGTCCCTCTCTGCAGGATGTAGAGGAGCAGTGCCTTCTGTCTCAGACAGTAGATCTCAACCTTTCCTGGGCATCAGAACTACCTGGGCAGCTTAAAACATTACAGAAGATTGGCTCCACCCCCAGAGTTCTGCTTTAATTGGTCTGACTTAATTAAACTTCAGGAGTTCATGTTCCAATTATGTAGAAAAAGCATCATTTGGAAACAATAAGTAACCATGCATCATGAAAATCTGCTGTGCTACCACCTTTAGAAGTACTGTCAATATCTCAGAATCTCTAATATAGTTGAAAACAACAGATGAGAGCCAGAACCCAAAATCTATGGGGCAATGAAGACAAAGTATATCTTCTGCTTTGCCCTGGTCTGCATGGGCCATTAATGCATCATAAATAACTACAGAATTTGGGATTATGCTTGTTGATTTCTAATAATCTATGCCTCTGCAGGTAATAGCTAATTCATTATCTGATAGTTTCTTTCAGTAACTTTCAAGAGATAGTATGAAACCCTTTAATACTGCGGTGGATTGAATTGCGTACCCCAGTTTGGACATATTCTGGCCTAGGTCTACTTTCTGATAGGGATGGACCCATTGCAAGATCTATTGAAGATGTTACTTCAGTTACAATGTGACCCAAGTGAATCAGGTTGTACTTTAATCTGGATCACTGCAGTCCTTTATAAACAGAGTGAAAGTCAGATGGAGAAGGGAGCCATGGGGAGAAACCAGAGCTGGAGAGAAACCCAGAAGAGAAAGGAGAAGATGCCATTTGGATTGCTGTGTGACAGAAGAACCAAGGATCATGCTTCCCAGCAGCCAGCCCCAGAATGGCATAGACCTCTGGGAGAAAGCATCACTTTGCTGATGCATTGATTTTGAACTTCTGGTCTCAAAACCATGATCCAATAAATTACCATTGTCTGAGCCACCCCATTGTATGGTATTTGTTTTAGCAGCTAGGAAACTAAAATGAATACCTAGCTTTTTTTTCTCCTTAAATATAGGGTCACCATTTTCCCTTTTCTAGTCTGGAAGGATGTCAACCCCTTTCCACAATTTCTCGGAAATATTGGCTGATTGCTGTGCAGTTCTTGGAAAAATCTTGGAAGCAGATCACCAGACCCTGCTGATTCAATGCCCCAGTTTTCCAGGTATTTTGTAACAAATTCTTTTCCTTCTTCTAATTTGCCACTCCTTTAAAACCTAATTGGTCCCCAGTCAATAATTCCTCTCTGATCTTCCTGTGGAAGATAAAGTGAAGAAGATATTAAATGTCTACCTTTAAATCCCCTTCTTTAATTAGGCTTCCTTTCCCTTGTGAGAGAGGCCAATTTCTGTTTAATCACTCTTTTGTATAATAAGTCTAAATAACTTTGGATGTTTTCTGTGTCCCTTACCAAATGCATCTTCTGCTTAGCAAGAGGACTCCTAAAGTAGCACAATCCCCTTGACCCATGAAAGTCACTGGATACATATTTCCCAACATATTTTCTTGTGTAATGTTTCCCCAAAGTCTTTCTGGTTCTATAAATGAGGCAATAGGGAAAATGAAATTTATATAAATTTAAAAGAAAGAAAGAAATGAAAAAAAAAGGAAAAAAATTTAAACCCATGTTAATTGTTTGAGAAGGAAAGAAGTGTTTGGGGATAAATATTGAGTAAAATATTTCAGCAAATAAAAGTGTAGGTTGCTAGATCATACCTAAATCTAGCTGGAGACATTCATTTGCCATTCTGACTTTATACAGGGCTAGCTAAAAGCTGTTGCCTCTAAATTTCTTCTGAGCAATGAATGTGAATACATAGGACACTAGTGGAAAATATATTATATAGAAGCCACTAAATGGAGGATCCAGATTCTAACTGTGGCTTATAGTGTATGTAACTCTCATCTATGAAGAAATATAATGTTACATGTAGCTCCTGAATTAGAATTCCCACAAACTATAAAGACATGAACTTGGAGACAGATACTAATAAATCATTTCATATGCATAAAACTTTAGAATATTTGTAAATTGTATATGCCATTGATTTTTCTCCAGTTCAAAGGAGAAAAAGAAGAGAGTTCCTTTCAAAAGAATAACAACACTTACTGAGCCTCTTTCCATGTGCCAGGCACTGTGTCAGGATTTTGGCTGTATTAGCCCATTTGATTTTTATAACAGCCTCATGAGCTCACCACAATTAATGACATTATATAGACATGGAAAATGAGACTTATTACAGAGCTTAAGCAACTTGATCAAAATCAACTATTTTGTTCATTGTGGAATCTGAATTTGATCCCAAATAACCGTACCACAGAGACATAACCTTAGGCAATTTCCTAAATAAAATATGTCAACAAAGAATCACATGCCTTATATTTCAAATACCTTTGCACATGATATTTATTTCTTTTAATTTCTTTTAAGCAGGAAGCACAAATAAAAATCTATCCACTTAGAAAAACACCAATCATTGACAAAGAAAAGGCTTTGCTCCTGTGAATTTCATATTAATTCTTATTGAGCCATTTGTCAAAATAAAGGCCTAAGGTCATTTTGTTTGAAGTTCACCCTTCCATTAGTTAAAGACAAATGACCTGTAGGACAAATTTAGAATTCCTAGAACAGTCTGATCTTTAATATTCATGTCATAACACAAATATATTTTGGTGTCATTATCATATTATCCTTGGTATATTTCCGTTATTCATCGTTCTCTATTCATTAATCAGGCAAACATCCTGAGAGCAACTAAATTAACACAGAGACAGGAAAAGAATGGAGTTCATTGGTTATTCACCAAAATATCAAGAGATCCATGGGGAAAAAATAACATTACAAAATACCATTACAAAATACTGTGGCTTGGGTAACAAACTTTCACAGCTGCTGTCATTTTATCTCACATTAAAACAACAACAAAATGACTTCCTTTTTCTGAAGTAGACCCTGAAATTAAAAGCATCAAAGGAAAGATAAAGAGTTCAGAAGAACAATGAATTGCTTTATCATATTCAACACGCAGGAACATTCTAGATGAAGCAGAAGTAAAAGGTAATCCACAAGTAATAATTTTTGTTTTTATTTTGCTTTTAGCGTTTGTCTTGTATGAAATCCTTTAATTGGATCATGCCTTATTTGGGTTCCCCGGAAGGGAAGCGAACCTAAGGCAAAAAATCAAAAGCAAGTGATATATTTGCAAGGTGTAGGAAAACCTAGAAAAGCAGTAGGGAGATAAGACAGGATAAAACAGGGAGAGGAAGATATAAAGGGGGTGTTATCAAGCCAGTTACCACTGTGGGGAGACTGGAACTTAATCCCCCAAGGAAATGCTAGAAAACACTAGTGAGCACACACCTCCCAGTTATCCTACCTGAGGGTAAGGAGCTGGGGTGTTGAAACATTAATTTCTTTCCATCTTTAATTAGAGTCTGTTCCTTGGTCATGAGTTCCCTAGTATCTCAGAGCTGAAGACTTGTACAGCATTAGAGAAAGCCTCAATGTCTGCAGACATATAGGCAGGGCACCCACATCGCCTGCTACCTTCTGATTTAACTGCTTATAATACTCCCAACAACCCTGTGAGTTTTTGTACTATTATTTTCCCCATCTCGTAGACAAGCTCATAGATGCTAAGGAACTTCCCATAGTAGCACAACAAGCTTACACAAAGCTGGCTTACTCTGTGCAATCTACCAAAAGTCACTATCTAAAAAGAGCCTTTAAAGTATAATGAGAAAGAATAGAGAGAAGGAAGAGAAATAGAATTATTGAGCCATCTACTCTGTATTGGCTCTCTCCAAGGTCCTTTGATATATTTTATCTCATGTCATGAAATTCTTCTCCACAAACTTGCAGGGGAAATATGATTTCCCCTCTTTCAGCATTTGAGAAAACTGAGATTCAGAAAGGCTGACTAAAATATCAAGAGTTACAGTGAAGAAAGAGGGAAGCCAGAATCCAAACTGAGCTGGTCTAACCAGAAAATAGAAGCACTGTGAGAATTTTAAGCAGTGGGAGCTGGTTATACTGCAGATGGAAATCTGTGGAGTCAAACCAGAACTTATCAAAAGCAGGAAGCCATTCAACCTCTAAACTGGAGGGGCAAAGAAAGGGCCCTCAGGCTGGGTCATGGGGATGGGATATACACCAGAAACACCAGCAGCAGAAACAGGGAGGGGGAGAAACACCTAGCTTCTCCCATCCTTCTCTCGCCTGGCTCCCAGTTACACTTTCCAAGGAAGCTGAGAAATACAGAGGTCAGTGGTCAGCTCCCCTGTGATATCAAACAGAAGAGGAGAACGGGGAAGAGATCTGCTGCAAACAGGTCCGGTAAGGCACGCCCAATCTCTGGATTCCAGCCTGTGTACTTCCCCTGGGATTATGCTGCCTTTCCAGATTTAGCTAGCTGATGAAAAGCCCCATGTTGTTTGGAACCAGTGGTGCTCCTTCCCAGCATCCAAGGAAGAGGCCAAGGGTCTTGTCAGAAGGGAACCAGAGCCTTATTCAGATATAGCACAGAGTCCTAACTGCAAACGGGTTACCATGAAAGACGGTCATTCTGCCCACATTCATTCATTCCTTCACTTATTCAGAAGCATTCGTGTGGATCATGAATTTCCTATCCATGGGATCTGGTTAGAGTTGACCCCTCCCCAGTTCAAGGAGTGGACTTCACTGGGTTGAATCAACCTATATTTTCCACTGCTTGGCCATACATTTGATTGAGAGAGGAGCATGTGACAATTTAGCCCTCAGGGAAATGTAAGCTGATGACTTCAGAATATGACGCTCTCTCCTTTTCCTAGGAGCTACCAAAAAAGCGCTTTATCTCCTCTGAGACAAAAAGGAGGAATCCTTCAGTGCCATTGCTGCTGGCAGCTATCACGCAACCACTAGGAAACCCAACCATGGAAAGCAGAGCAAAGGAAAAAGAAAATATACTTATCATTGGTAATATGATTTATGTGCTTGGCCATAAACTAATTGAAGTTCACACTACGTCACAAACGTGTCATTCAGGAGTGAAGTTTTGCATCTTTTACATATGATAGATTGGTTAGTTAGTTTATGTTACTCACAATGAAGAGCATTCTTTCAGATACAGAAAGCTTGAAGAGCTCAGGGAGTGAAAAGATGGGTGAAAGTGTGTGATTATAGTTTTATTTCTTTGGACTTCAAGGCCAATGTGCTTTATTTAATCTCCGTTTAAAATTCATATATTCTGTGATAGTATTAAGACTTACAAATCTACAGAAATAATGAATTTAATGCTTGGTTCTTGGAGAGGGTATGATGCAGAACGAGGGAGACAGGGCAGTATTGAACAAGGAGATAGCAGGGCACAATAGACAAACTTTTCAGACCCTCTATTTCCTGCATCTAATTTTGACTATTAACACTCAAAGGCAGAAATGGTTTCTTTCTTGTTCTTTTTACCTGACAAGTTTTGCAGCTACCAGCTAGCCCACCTTCTTTAGCAGATGCCAGTCAGTGACACAGGGGTTTTTCAATGGTCATTGGCACCAACAGATTCTCTTTTCCTTTCATTCCTTTGGGTATTAGTTATCTCCTGCTGTGAAACAAATTCCACAAACCCAACAGCTTAAAACAACAAACATTCATTATCTCACAGTTTCTATGGCTCAGGGATCCAAACATGGCTTAACTAAACCCTCTGCATCAGGGTCTCCCACAAAGGTACAATCAAGGTGTAAGCCCATGCTGTGGTGTCATCTGAGGACTCAACTGGGGAAGGATCTGCTTCCAAGCTCACCTAGTTGTTAGCAGAATTTCAGTTATTCATGGATTATTGGACTGAGGGCCACAGTTCCTAACTGGCTAATGGTAGGGGGCTGCCCTCAGTTCTGTGTCATGTGGGCCTCCCCCATATGGCAACTTCATCAAAGCCAGCAATGGAAAGAGTTCTCCAACAAGATAGAAGTCAGAAGCATATATAACCTAATCTCAGAAGTGATATCCCTCAATGGTGCTGTATTCTATTACTCAGAAGCAAGTTACTCCAGAGGAGGGGATTGTATAAGGCCTTGAAGCCAGGAAGGGGTATCCTTTTGGGGTGACATTTGCTCTAAAAAATTTGCAACTAGAATCTTAAGTTATGTCTGAATAAGGCTGCAGTCCTTTTCTGCCATGGATCTCAGGAATATCCCTGGATGGCCGGAAGGGTCACTGCTGGTTTCCAACAACATGGTCAGTCTTTGGCCTGTGACCATCCTCCCAGGGTCCCTTTCCCTTTTGCTTCACTCTTTCCCATGCTCAGCTTGGCACCTGGGGCCCATCTGTACCCCAGAGCATTACTCTACCCAGGTCTGCTCTCAGAGTCAGCATCACTATCCCTTCTGCCCCCCACAACTGCCCAACTAGCGCTAAGAACAATGACCTTAATGTTGTAAGGATTAGAAATAAAGTACATAAAGTGCAAATTACAGTGCCTGGCATAGAGTAAATGTCCAAATATTGTATTAATATTATATTGTATTAAGGAATTTGTTTCATTATTGTTGGAATTTGTTATAATATGTTACATACTTATATCATCAAGAATATAGCGCCATAAACAAATATATTTGACAGAATAAGAAAAAACTTTGACTGTAACTATGTCAGCCCCAATTTCTCTTGCCCATTTGCAGACAAAAACAACTCGCCCTATAAATTCAATCTCCTCCCTTTTGAACCAGTGAATCTAGCAGAATATCAGGAGCCACATCCCCACCTTCATGGGGGAGTCAGAATATTCTGAGGCTATCATGTCTGCTTCCAGGACTGAACAGTTACCTGGTTTCTTACCCCCATTGAGGGTGTGCAGGTGATCTGACCGCTGCTCCCAGGAACTTGGTTCCTAGGACCCACCACAGTTTCCTTTCTATAAGTCTTAGGTTTTGTCTGCCACATGGCCATCTACCACATTCACTGGCTTTTCCCTGATTGTAAAAAGTTTTCTGTTTCTGTTTTCTATTGTCTGTTTTCAAATTTCCTCTGCTTATAAAGACTTCAGTCGTATGGATTAACATCTACCCTGATTCAATTTGGCTTCATCTAAATAGGTTCTTAGAAGATCCTATTCATAAATGAGTCTGGATGTTAACTAATGAAAATGTTTTCAAATCCTATTTGCTAATGGACTCACATCTGCAGGAATGCAAATTGAGATTTGCGTTTTTTTTTTCTTTTTGTGGGAATATGATTCAATCCCCAAGACCTGCCCTCATTCCACAATGGTCTCACCTCTTACTTACTGCAATTCCAGGAGCTTCCAAAATATATTGAAGTGTGTGGGTACATGAGTGGTTCAGAGGTAGAATGCTCACTTTCCATGCAGGAGACCCAGGTTCGATTCCTGAGCCATGCACCTACCCCCACTAAACACACACACACACACACACAATATATATATATATATATAAATTGAAGTGTGGCTGGTGCCTCTGTAAGCACCAAGAGGGATGCTTTCTTGTTCATTATCATGTGCCAGCAATTTTCTGGCACATAGTGCATACTGAATAAATGTTGAATGTATGACTCTATAAGGTTAGCCATGAACACGTTATGTATCCTTAGTTCCATAACCCTACTAGCTCACAGTTTAAAATGAGATCATATAAATTCCATCATTGAGCCATATTTTTCTCATCTCTCTTCTTCTTATGGGATAATCACCTTCTACAAAGACCACCAAGTATTACTAGAAGCCAATTTATATAGGCTAAAACAATAAAGTAAATTTAAAAGTTTATGTAACTCAAAAGTCCGATGGTAGTCCTGTACTTCCAATAAGAGTTAATCCTATAACTAAAATAATGTAATTCTAGGTAAGGTCAATTTTACCCAAACCATGGCATAAGAATGGTTTCCCCTGGCAAGTTCCTCAAATGAAATTTAGGGTACAAAATTCTTAGAAAGGGAAAATATAGATATTGAGCAATGATTGATACTTTCTACATCTATGCAGGTCAGCAGCAGGCTTTCAACCCAAGTTTGTGTGACTCTAATGTCTACAGTTTTCCATCCTTATACTGCCTCTGTAGTCTGGAGAACAATCTTCTACCTCTTCCCCCCAGCTTAAGAAAGATTTTTTTTTTTCAGAAACTAGGCTGAGTAATATTGAGGAAGCAAGCTTGAAAATGAGAAAAGGACTTGCCCTAGTAGCACCCACGCCTCCCCCAAAAAAGCCATATAAAATATTAGAAGAGAAAAAATAACCTCCCACCTGGATCACCACTATGCTTGCTTTTTATTTTTATTTTCTTGTTTTTAAAAGCTTTAAACCGGGCTACAGTGGCTCAGCAGGCAAGAATGCTTGCCTGCCATGCCAGAGGACCCGGGTTCGTTTCGCGGTGCCCGCCCGTGTGGAAAAAAAAAAAAAAAAAAAGCTTTAAACCATGCAACAAGGTACAGAGCATTTTTTAAAATTGCTTTCTGAGGAAGCAATGTTCATGTGTGATCTCCAAATCAATACAGCCTTCTCTTTGTTTTCTCCACCCTCCTTTCTTTCTGACAACATGAAGGAGAATAAAGCACTTTAGTGGGTATGTTTGGGAGAAGTAGGTGGACATAATTCTTTTGACCTGAATAATTGATAAAACCTTCATTTTAGACCAAGAATCTTTATGTTAAAATGGACCTTCTCATCTAGTATGTATCCTAGTCCACCTACCAGGAAGTCTCCTTCATTTCTGCACAACTCAACAGATATTCCTTATGACAGCTTGAAGCTTGAAATATTAGGAATGATAGAAAAGTGACTCATATTTTTCCTGCACATTTGGATTGTCCAAAAATTAACACAGAATGAAAACCCAGAATGGAGGGAGGCTGACACTTTGAAACTCCTTGTGCTAAAGAGAGTTAGTGTATAGCCCCTTTTTTGTAGAATATGACTTCTCCCAGATGCTGCCTGGGCCCCATTAAACCACAGCTGCTTTTAGATTGCAATGTATATAATTCAGTCTATTCATCTCTAGAGAATAGAAGTTTTCATATCACTGCTTACCAAGCTTCAAAACAAGGCTTTGGCTTGCTCAGATCTATTTTCAATAACACCAATTCCTATTTGAACATAGCTTTTAACTGTGCATAATGTAAGTTATGGGCATTTTTCTCAGTCTCTCTACAACTTGTAACCTTCCTTCAGATCTTCATGAGACAAGCGATGACACATTTTACTGCTGTAAAGACAAAGGAAAAGGATGAAGTACCAGGAATGGTGTATCGGAAATGCCCAGTCTACATGCCTGCAATGGCTTTAACGTGGTCTTTTTCCTTTTTCTTTTGAATAGTTACAGACTTTTGGTGGAGGGAGAAAGGGAGCTTTTTGTTGCCATCAATTGTTTATTCTCCCCCTTACACCATAACACTGTTGAAATATAAAACAGCATGAAGCAGCGGCAGGAGATCTGAAAGAGAAATCCAGAAACGTGATTCTAACCTGGCTCTGTACTAACTTCAGCTTCTTTATTGTAAGATGAGAGAGTCCATTCTTGCTTTCAGTCTATCAAACAAGTATTTATTGATCTCTGTAACAGGTCAGGCACTGCTTAAGGCATCCAGAGAAGGAAAACATGCAATACTGACCTCAAGGAACAAGTAAGTAAACAGTTACCTATAATACAGAGGTATACGGTCCATAATAGAGTTTAGCATAATGAACTAGGCAATAAACATCATATATTATTAATATATAATATTAATATATGAACAGAAATTCATATATGCTTTAATACTGCTCTAGTTTGCTAGCTGCTGGAATGCAACACACCAGAGACAGATTGGCTTTCAATAAAAGGGGATTTATTTAGTTAACGTATAGTTCTTCAGAGGAAAGGCAACTAACTTTCATCTGAGGTTCTTTCTTACGTGGGAAGGCACAAGGCGATCTCTGCTGGCCTTCTCTCCAGGCCTCTGGGTTCCAACAACTTTCCCCGGGGTGATTCCTTTCTGCATCTCCAAAGGTCTGAACTGAGCTGTGAGTGCCGAGATGAGGCACGCCGAGCTGCTTAGGCTGTGCTACGTTGAGCTCTCTCATTTAAGCACCAGCCAATGAAATCAAACATCACTCATTACAGCAGGCACGCCTCCTAGCCAACTGCAGATGTAATCAACGACAGATGAGGTTCACGTACCATTGGCTCATGGCCACAGCAACAGAACTAGGGTACGGTCACCTGGCCAAGTTGACACCTGAACCGAGCTACCACAAATACCCTTATTTTAGTGCGAGGTAAACCTAGTGTAGTATTACAAGTTTATAAAGAACATTGGGTAAGTATATTAGCTTAGTACCATACAAAAGAAAGCCTCTTTAAAGACAATTAAAATGTTAGGAAATATAATCCAAGTATATCAAAATAGAATACAGATAATTTTTTTAAAAACTGAAAAATATGTTAGATATTATGCTTCCAACTGTACTCACAAAGTGCAAGCGGAAGCACATTTACAGATTCATATAATCTGAGTCCTCCTAGAACTGTTTCATAAAAGATACCGGTTTTTTCAATTACAATATTTTAATTGAAGTGCATTTTCATTGAAATCCTCTGTTTTACAAAACATTTACCTAAAGCCTTAAGCTGTTTAGTTTTAGTGCAAAAATCCAGGCTCCAGCATGGAATTAAATATGGCATGCCCTAATTCTCAATTTTGCCTTCTGTAGTAACCATCACTCAGAGTAAAACACAAAAAGTACATTCTTTGCTCGGTAAACAATGAATTTTCTAATTTATATTACAAGATGAGTTTTGTTATTATTATCTTTTGAAATTTAAATGCATGCCTCCCTTCCCCCCTGAAAAAAAAAAAACACAAATTTTGAATAAATGCTTTTGCAGAAAAAAAATGAACCCAATCTCCAATCTTTCTAAAACCTGGGCTTTTACAATTAGGTAAGATTTTAAACTTTTTTTCTAACAGTCCAATCTCAGGCCCAACATCATCAATTGCTTGCGGTGTGGCTTGTTGTTTTTCCTCAAGTTAAATTCATCTCCTCGAGCTTAACATTCTGCTAGGAAAGAAGGAGGAGGAGGAAGTGCTTTAAAGTAATATGATTTATTTTTAATTATTCAATTTTGACATTTAGTGTCATCTGCCTCCTGGCTAAAACAAACAAATAAACCACATTCTATCAAAATCTTCAAATACAAATTAGCCATGTTCTATGTGTATCTTAATTACATGTTTGGAAGGCACCTCTCCAAAAAGACAGATTTTAAGGTTATATATTTGAAACATTCCAAGTTAGTTTTTTCTTTTCAGATAATAAAATCCTTTTTTTTTTATCTGCAAAGCACTGCAGTTAAAATGGGGCTGTCTAAATGTTAGCATCTACTCCACGTCCCTTGCTAAATGAAGATTCTTTGTTTAAAACAGCAACAATTCTACCTCTTGGTTTTTTGTAATCTAGGCTTACCCTGAAGAAAGAGAGTTAATCTATTTTGATCTATTTCCGAATATTCAAAAGTTAAAGATTGGAAAATGGAGGAGATATTTCAGTAAATAGACGTTTTCTGAAAAGAAATCTTCGGTCCATTTACTGTAGGTGGGACAGCCACCACTGCCCACTGTTTCTAGGAGACCCCAGGACTCAGACAGAGACTTCGGCAGTCATGATCTGAAAGCATATTCTGTTAGTGAGGCAGTCTGAAAGAGGATCCCATGGAATTCCCAGACAAGAGACGTCTCATGCTCACTGAAGTTTGGTACTGTTCTAGTTTGCTAGCTGCCAGAATGCAATATACCAGAAAAGGAATGGCTTTTAAAAAGGGAATTTAATGAGTTGGTAGTTTACAGTTCTAAGGCTGAGAAAATGTCCCAATTAAAACAAGTCTATAGAAACGTCCAATCTAAGGCATCCACCCAGGGAAAGATACCTTGGTTCAAGAAGGTCGATGAAGTTCAGCATTTCTCTCTCTCATGTGAGAAGGCACATGGCGAACGCAGTCAGGGCTTCTCTTTCAGCTGGAAGGGCACGTGGTAAACAGACCATCATTTGCTAGCTTTTTCTCATGGCTTCCTGTTTCATGAAGCTCCCCGGGAGGAGTTTTCCTTCTTCATCTCCAATGCGCTGGCTGATGGACTCTCTGCTTCGTGGTGCTGCAGCATTCTCTGCTCTCTCTGAATCTCTCACTCTCCAAAATATATTTCCTCTTTTATAGGACTCCAGTAAACCAATCAAGACCCACCCAAATGGGTGGAGACATGTCGTCCCCTAATCCAGTTTAACAACCGCTCTTGACTAAATCACATCATCCAGGGAGATGATCTCATTACAGTTTCAAACATACAGTATTGAATAGACATTATTCTACCTTTATGAAATGGGATTTATATTAAAACATGGCTTTTCTTAGGGGGCATACTTCCTTTCAAACCAGCACAGGTACTGAGGTGATTTTAAGGATA
>PVIY010020005.1:0-44810 GCA_004026745.1 Myrmecophaga tridactyla
GCTTGCACGCGGGCGGGGAGGGCGCGCGTGCGCGGGGAGGGGTATGCGCGCGCAGCGAGGCCGGGAGGGTGTGTGCTTGCACGCGGGCGGGGAGGGTGCGCGCGTGCCGGGGGGCAGGGAGGGTGCGCGTGCGCACGCGCAGTCGGAGGGCCCCCCTGCCCTCCCATCCCCCCCGCACCCCCGTTGACGTGCACCCCCTGGGCCCGCAGCCCCGTGTACGAGAAGTACTGCGCCGACCACTTCGCTGACGGCCGCTGCGACCAGGGCTGCAACACGGCGGAGTGCGGCTGGGACGGGCTGGACTGCGCGGCCGAGGTGCCGGCGCTGCTGGCCCGGGGCGTGCTGGTGCTCACCGTGCTGCTGCCGCCCGAGGAACTGCTGCGCTCCGGCGCCGACTTCCTGCAGCGCCTCAGCGCCATCCTGCGTACCTCGCTGCGCTTCCGCCTGGACGCGCGCGGCCGGGCCATGGTCTTCCCCTACCACGGGCCGGGGCCGGAGCCCAGGGCGCGGCGCGAGCTGGCCCCCGAGGTGATCGGGTGAGTGACGCCGCAGCCCGATGGGGCCCTCCAGGCGGCGGGGGGCGCCCTGAGTCAGGGCCACCGGGTGGGTGTCCTTTCACCTCCCAGCTTTACCCCGCCCCGGAAATACGCTCAGCTGGGGGCTCTCAGGCTCGGACGTCTCCGCTGCAGATGTTTGGGGCCCGATACTCTCCCGGGCCGGGGCATCTTGTGCATGGCAGGATTTTTAGCCACTTCCCTGGCCTCCGGTCGCGAAAGATACACGTCTCTCTCCAACTTCACCTGTGGTCCCCCGTGGATAAAATCTTCTTCGGTTGAGAATCACCACTTTTGATGGATGAGCTGTTCTTTCGGTGGTGGGGGGAAGCTTCCCCGGCCTTTACCCACTGGATGCCAGGAGCACCCCTTCTCCTGTCGTGATACCCCCAAACGCTTCCAGACGTTGGCAGTGTCTCCCCGGGGGTAGATAGGACCTTCCGTGGTTGAGAATCCCCCGCCCTCGAGCTCCCGGGTGGCAGGTGGCAAAGCAGAGCGGTTAGGGGCCTGCGGAAGTTTTTTCCTGGAAATGGAAAATTTTGGAAAAGTCCTGCTGGTGAGGTCAGAATGGAGGCGGGGGTCCTTGTTGAGCAAGATCGAATGGGTGGGGTGGGGTACGGAGGTGGGGAGGGTAGGGACAGAGAGGCTGAGTGGATTTTACAGGTAGGAGGAGGGGCTGAGGTGGGTGGAGGAGGGCTAGGGTGGGTGGAGGAGGGCTGGGGTGGGTGGAGGACGGGAATATTTGTAGCAGGCACAGTCTGAGGGGTGTGGGGATGGCAGGGGGAGACCTCCAGGAGAGACTGCAGACCAGAGAAGGACTAAAAGGGCGTCGGTGATCATTGAAGCCATGGGGGGGACACTCACATGTCCCTGTGAGTGTCAAGTGCGGGCTCAGAGAAGGCAGTGGTTGGCCTGGGGACAATGAGACCTTGGGATTAATTGCTGGAAATTAGGTCAGAAATGAGAAGGAGAAGGAGCACAGGGAGAAGTAGAAGGAGCTACCGGGGGAGCGTGTGGTGGGACGGGGGATCCCCATAGAGGAGGAAATTTGGTGGATGTGAGTATATTCGGGGAGGTTCCTGGAAGCAGAGCTTGAGATGGGTTCAGAGGCAGCGCCAGATTGAGAGGGGTGGTGGGGAGAGGGCAGGGGAGGGGAGCAGGGTGCGGCAGGGAAGCCGCGGAGCCCGGAGAGTGCCTCGGCTGGAGTCAGCCTCCGCCTGAGCGCCTGGGTGGGGGCAGGGGGGCCCCAGTGCGCGGGCAGCGAGACCAGCTTTGGGGGCGATGACGGGGAAGAGGAGACCGGGGGCTGGGCTCCGGGCTCGCGGTGGGTGCAGGTGGAGCCGCCTGTGTCGCTCTCGGTCCGCCCCGCAGCTCCGTGGTAATGCTGGAGATCGACAACCGGCTGTGCCTGCAACTGCCCGAGAACGACCCCTGCTTCCCCGACGCCCAGAGCGCGGCCGACTACCTGGGCGCCTTGTCAGCGGTGGAACGCCTCGATTTCCCCTACCCGCTGCGGGCCGTGCGTGGTGAGGCTGGGACCCGGGGCTGGGGGCCGGGGCTCGGAGGGAGGGGTGTCCCCACGGGGGGGCCGGGCTGGGGGCTCCCGGTTGACCCTGCTTCCCGCTGGCAGGGGAGCCGCTGGAGCTGCCGGAGCCAAGCATGTCCCTGCTGCCGCTGCTGGCGGCCGGTGCCGCCTTCCTGCTGATTGTCCTGGTCCTGGGTGTCGTGGTGGCCCGGCGCAAGCGCGAACACAGCACCCTCTGGTTCCCCGAGGGCTTTGCGCTGCACAAGGACGCGGCCGGCACCCACAAGGGCCGCCGGGAGCCCGTGGGCCAAGACGCACTGGGCATGAGGTGCGAGCCCCGCTGCTCCCTGTCCCCGACCCTGGGACCTGGCTCTGAGCTCTCACCCCGACCTGACCCTGACTTCGGGCTTCACCTGGGACCCTGGTTTTCAGTGACCTCTGACGCCACTCCCACCCCTCCCGTGATACCACCTTGGGGCCCTGGTTGTACCCCCCGCCCCGCACCCCGGCACCCCCTCAGTGGCCCCCACGGCTCTGCCCTGTCTCCTGTGCCTACTGGCCTGAGACCCCCTAATCCTATTCTCCAGGACCCCCAAAGCCCACCAGTGTCCTCTCTCACACCCTATCCCCTTCGTCCGCACAGGAATATGGCCAAGGGGGAGAGTCTGATGGGGGAGGTGGCCACAGACTGGATGGACACGGAGTGCCCGGAGGCCAAGAGACTGAAGGTACAGCCCCTTCCCTGGTCCCCCCAGTCCCCAGGGTCGCAGGGCCCCGATGCAGAGCAGGACAGCCCAGACCATCGGCTCTCCCACCTCCCTGGCTCCAGGGAACCGTCACTGCCCCTTAAGCATGTTTTTGTCCGGTGTCATTCTGTGGCTTCTCGGGGAGGCAGGGAATTTGCCTTCTGGGTTCCCAGGCTCTCCCCTGGCAGGTGGACTGTCCCCTGCCCTGTCCTGCCCTCTTTCTCCCCAAGCAGGGCCCTGGTCCCAGGCCAGCCAGGGCCTCCCCAGACACTCTGCTTTCTCTCTGCCGTGTCCAACTTTGTCCCTGGGTCCTGCTGATCCCACATGCTATTTCTTGTCCTGGGGCCATGGCCAGCGGCTGTTACTAGCATTAACTGGACATCTGCTGTATGTCTCGCTTCTGAATGCATGCGCAGTGGTCAGGATTTTCCGGAAAAACAGAACCAACAGGATATATGTATGTATATGTATTAAGAGACAACTTTTAAGGAATTGGCTCATACGGTTGTGGGAATTGACACGTCCAAAACCTGTAGGGAAGCACGCAGGCTGGGAATTCCGATAAGAGATGATAACGTAGCCTTGAGTCCAAATTCTGTCGGGGAGTTCAGCAGGCTGGAAACTCAGGGAGGAGTAGACGCTGCAGTCATTTTTTTCTTTTTAAGCTGAAAATGTATTTCACTAATATACATGCATTCACAAGAATCAGTAGACATAGGAAATGGCAGTCTATATAGAATTTCACTAGATGCTGCATTCTTGAGGCAGAATTTCCTCTCCTTCCGGAAACCTCAGGTCTTTGTTTGCTCTTGAGGCTTCCAGCTGATGGGATGAAACCCACCTGCCTTATCAGGGGTAGTCTTAAAGCCAACTAATTGTAGGTGTTTATCCCATCTGCAAAATATCTGCAGGACAGTGGGCTAGGCCAGTATTTGACCAGACACGTGAAATTAACCACCCCTGCATCTTATTCATTTTTGCAACATTCAGAGTGTCTCATTTCAGCTTTACAAGACAATGTTTTAAAGTAGCTATTGACAGACCCTCCATTCTCCGGGGTCTCTTCCCTGCTGTATTTTAATATTTGTTAAATGGAGACGTTTTATGATTGACAGCGAAAGAAACCTGTCCACTCCAAGGCTCCCTCCCTCCTTTCCCATCCCAAAGTGGTTATTCTATGAGTGGGGCTGTGGGCATTCGGCCATATCTCAGAGTTGAGGAATTACAGCCTCATCCTGGCTTTGTTGGTGAGGAGCTCAGAGCTGTGAAGTGATTTGCCCCGGGGGGGCACTAATTGGTGCTATCAGGACTGGAACCCGAGCCGAATGCTTTCCCATCCTCATTTGGCCCTTTTGGTTGGCAGTCCATCTCTGTTTGCCAGGCTTTCCCTCTTCGTGAATCTCAGCTTCCCTGGGTGGGTCCTTCCACTCACTCAGGTCTGGTTTGATCAGGCTCCGTAGTTGGAGCAGACAGCACTCACATCCCAGGGTAGGCTGATTCAGAATATTCCATTCTGTTTCTGTAAGGCCTTCCAGACCACGAATCTGAAATTTCTGGAGTCCCTGCGAGGGGCCAAAGATTGGGCTTGAGACGGTAAATTGATATACCCTGTGTGCGATTATTTGGTCCTGATGTCACATGTTTAATATCGGGGGGCTGGGAGAGGGAGGCTCCCGATAACTTCTTCCATGACTGGCGGTCCTGGGCATCTCCTACCCTTCTCCCCGCCCCCCCAACCTATTCAGCCCTTCCCCAAAAGCCAGCCTCCACCACTCCATTTCTTTTCACCAATGATGAGTAGTTTCCGGAGCATGCATTTTGTGCTTCTTTTGTGAGGTTTAATTCTAAACATTGTAATCTTTTTGCCACTACTGTAAACGGAATTGCCCTCTTAATTTCACTTTTGGCTCGTTCAGGTCTCGTGCATATGCAGGTATGTGCTGACAAGTGCTTTCTCTACCTCTCAAAGCTCTATGACACCTGCCTTGAGTTCCCAGCTTCTCCTTCCTTCCAATCCTCTTTTTTTTTTTTTCCCTTGGACATCAAATTCCCCAGTTTCCTTCCCAGTGGAAGGGGCAGGATGTTCATGGTTTCCCAGGGCTGTGCGTGTGGCTCTCCACAAGAGAAAACCCAGTCCCTGCTAGGATTTCTTGCCCACCTCCAAAGGGTGGGCTCTGAGGACCAGCGTCCTTCTGCCTCCAGGTTGAGGAGCCCGGCATGGGGGCCGAGGATGCTGTGGATTGCCGCCAGTGGACTCAGCACCACCTGGTCGCCGCCGACATCCGCGTGGCACCGGCCATGGCACTGACCCCACCGCAGGGAGATGTAGAAGCTGATGGCATGGATGTCAACGTGCGAGGCCCAGGTCAGTGACTGCACCCGTCCCACCCGTCCCCCGGGATGCCCCTTCCCCATCCTGCTGGGTCTGTGCTCAGGGAGGAGCTGGGTTGAGTTCAGGCTTCTCTCGGTGTGCATATTTGGACTGCTGGTTGCAAGTAACAGTAGCCCAACTCACACTAGCTTAAGGGAAGAAAAAGGGATTGACTAGCTCATGTAAGAGGAAGCGAAAGATGCACATTTGGAGCAGGACTCAGTCCTGCGCTTGGCTATGGGGGCTCCAGCCTGGGCAGAAGTCTCATCTTTTGGGGGCTGCACATGGCCCTACAACCTGTCAAAAAAACCTTCTTCCTGCAAAAGTCTCAGGATAAGTTCTCACTGGATGAACTAGAGTCCCATGCACGTCCCTGAACCAATCAGTGTGGCCAGAGGGCTGGAATATGCAGATTTGCCAGGCCTGGGTCACATGACTGACCTTGAACTGGAGGGAGGGGCCTTCTGTGTTTGGCTTCTTTCACTTAGCATCTTATTTTCTTGGTTCACCCACATTGTCTCATGGGTCAGAACTTTATTCCTTTTCATGGCTTAGTAATATTCTGTTTGTTCATTCATGTGCCAGTGGACACCTGGTTATTTCTGCCTCTTGGCTGTTGTGAATAACGCTCGAAGTCTTTTTCCTGAAGTCCTTTGGGACAGCAGAGCCCGAAGTGGCTGGAGTTTTATGTCCCAACACCTGCGGCTCTTAACCAGTGGCTGCTGAAATATAAAAGATGCAGCTCCTTTGCTCAGGCTGGGTTACAGACCCGAGCCGCGCAGAGCTCCCCTGCGGGATCAGGTGGAAATAACCCTCTGAGGGTTGCCTGTGGTTCCACTCTTAGGTGGAAACCAAGCGCTCTCGGGCTTCCAAAACAAAGTACTACAAACCGGGTGGCTTGCAACACTGTAAATTTATTCGCCCAGTGTTCTGGCGGACTGAAGTCCCAAATCAAAGTGTTGGCAGGGTTATTTCCTTCTGGGGGCTCCGGGGGCGAATGTGGTCCGTGCGTCTGTCCTCACTAGGCTTGGTGTTCTTTAGCTTGTAGATGAGTCACTCCAGGGTCTGCTTCTGTCTTCCCGTGGCTGTGTCTCTCTTAAGGACACACCCACATTGGATCAGGACCCACTCAATGCAGGATGATCTCATCTTAAGTGGATTGCATCTGCAAAGACCTCCTTTCCAAATAAGGTCACCTGCACGGGTTCTGGGCGGACAGGAGTTTTTGGGGGATACTCTTCAGCCCAGCATTCTCGGCTTTCTCCTGCCCTTGACCCTTATCCCCACTCCCTAGGACCCCTTCTTTTTTATTTTTTTCACAACCACACAGTTACATTGTAAAAAAACTACAGTTGTCTTCAAGAATCAAGTCTCCTGGAGAATTCTTGATATTCTGACAAGCAGTGGGGACAACCAAAGCAATAGGCTGAGCCCCCAGTCTTGGGGTTTGTTCATATGAACTTAACCCCGCAAAGGATAGGCTAAGCCAACTTAAAATTAAACCTAAGAGTCACCCCCAAGAGAGCCTCTTTTGTTGCTCAGGTGTGGCCTCTCTCTCTCAGCCAACCCCCCGATGAGCAAACTCACTGCCCTCCCCCTCTGTACTTGGGACATGACTCCCAGGGGTATAGACCTTCCTGGCAATGTGGGACAAAAATCCTAGGATGAGCTGAGACGCAGCATCAAGGGATTGAGAAAACCTTCTCGACCAAAAGGGGGAAGAGAGAAATGAGACAAAATAAAGTGTCAGTGGCTGAGAGATTCCAAACAGAGTCAGGAGGTTATCCTGGAGGTTATTCTTACGCATTCAAGATATTACCTTGTTAGTTAGGGTGTAACAAAGAGGCTGGAGGGAACTGCCTGAGAATGTAGAGCTGCGTTCCAGTAGCCATGTTTCTTGAAGATGATTGAACAATGATATAGCTTTCGCAATGTGACTGTGTGATTGTGAAAACCTTGTGTCTGATGCTTCTTTTATCTACCTTATGGACAGATGAGTAAAACATACAGATTAAAAGCAAATGAATAATAGGGGGAACAAGTGTTAAAATAAATTTAGTGGATTGGAATGCTAGTGATCAATGAGAGGGAGGGGTAAGGGGTATGGTATGGATGAATTTTTTTCTGTTTTATTTTTCTGAATTGATGCAAATATTCTAAGAAATGATCATCATGATGAATATACAGCTGTGTGATAAAAAATGTTCATATTGTATGTCGATTGGTTTTATTAATAAAAATTAAGAAAGAAGAAGAAATAAGAAAAAAAAGTAAATTAAAAAAAAAAGAATCAAGGCTCCTGGAACACAGTTCAAGGGTTTTAAGTACCTGCCTCCAGCCACTCCACTCCACCATAATCTAAAAAGGGATAGCTTTATAATGCATAAGAATAACCTCCAGGATAACCTCCTGACTCTGTTTGGAATCTCTCACCCACTGACACTTTATTTTGTCTCATTTCTCTCTTCCCCCTTTTGCTCAAGAAGGCTTTGTCAGTCTCAGG
This sequence comes from Myrmecophaga tridactyla, assembly GCA_004026745.1. Taxonomy (NCBI): domain Eukaryota; kingdom Metazoa; phylum Chordata; class Mammalia; order Pilosa; family Myrmecophagidae; genus Myrmecophaga; species Myrmecophaga tridactyla. The sequence goes on from PVIY010020005.1 coordinate 7,700, forward strand.
ATGCAGGGTTCTAGCTGGTCCTGGGAGCCCTGTAGGACCCTTTCTTTAACAAACCACAACGCCTGCAGAGCCTCCCCCCAGGGCGGCAGGTGGGATGCCCTGCTGCCGGCGTCCCACGTTCCCATCTCCCTTATCCTGCGTCCCTTCCCCACAGACGGCTTTACCCCGCTGATGCTGGCCTCCTTCTGCGGGGGGGCCCTGGAGCCGGTGCCCGCCGAGGAGGACGAAGCGGACGACACGCCCGCCAGCATCATCTCGGACCTCATCTGCCAGGGCGCCCAGCTCGGAGCGCGCACCGACCGCACCGGGGAGACGGCCCTGCACCTGGCTGCCCGCTACGCTCGGGCCGACGCCGCCAAGCGGCTGCTGGATGCCGGGGCCGACACCAACGCTCAGGACCACTCGGGCCGAACCCCGCTGCACACGGCTGTCACCGCCGATGCCCAGGGTGTCTTCCAGGTGGCTGGCTGCCCTCGCTTCTAAAACCGGCATGTCCGGGAACGCGGCGGCTGCAAGCAGCAGTTCCCCGGGCATCTCCCATCCCACCAGGGGTGGAGAGCTGGGGCCCTGTGGGGCTTGGGAGGGCCCCTAAGCCTCCCGGTCCTGCCCTGACACCCCCTCCCCGCTGCCCCCTCTGTCCCCAGATTCTCATCCGGAGCCGCTCCACAGACCTGGATGCCCGCATGGCGGACGGCTCCACGGCCCTCATCCTGGCGGCGCGCCTTGCGGTGGAGGGCATGGTGGAAGAGCTCATCGCCAGCCACGCTGACGTTAACGCCGTGGACGAGCTGGGTAGGCCGGCAGGGGGTGCGGGGGGCGGTGCATGGAAACGCTTACCCACGTCCAGGGCTCCTCTCCGAGGCCCGCGCACGCGTATCCCACCTGCAATATGGGGGGATTTCTGCTTTCCCGCAGGGCGGCTGCTGGCCGATAGCGCCGCCTCCCTGATTTGGAAAAGGGCCGCCTTCCCCGGGATACTTTGTTTCCATGTGTTTTGCTGGAACTCACTCTCCTGCCACCTGCTGGACAGCTAGTCTGCCTGTGGCAACGAGGCTGCCTTTTGCAGGCTGACGGAGCACCGGTGACTGTCCCCCAGGGGCAGGATTTCCCAGCCACGACCCTGTGGACTTCGGGTCTGGACAGTTGTTGGGGTGAGGGCCGCTGTGCACTGCAGGATGTGAGCAGTGGCCTTGGCCTCCTCCGCCCATTGCACGCTCAAAGACCCGCTCCAAGTTGTGACAGTTAAAAGTCCCCAGACCTGGCCAGATGCTCCTGGGGGTCACACTCCTCCTTGTGGGCTCTAGAGCAGGGCTTTGCAGTAACTCCTTCTGTAAGGAGGCAATCCCCTCTGTCTGGCTGTGCACTGTTTGCCCCTGGCCACATGTGGGGGCTACTTGGCACTGGAAACGTGGCAGGGGGCCACCCAAGAACAGGAAGCTTTAATCTATTTAATTGTAGTTAATTTGCATTTCAAGAGCCACGCATGACTGCTGGTATTGTGTTAGAGGCACAGGTCTAGGGATACCCAAGTGGGACCCACGCAGTCTACAGAGCCCCTGGCAAGGGAGCGCGCATGCTCACTCGGTCCCGTGTAGGCAGAGTGCCCTGCAAGGGTGCGCACGCGTGTGCAGTTCCGTATCAGAGTCCCAGCAGGGGCGTGCATGCGTGCACATGCGATCCCCTTTGCAGAGACCCTGGCAGGGGTGTGCGCACGCCCGCGCGGTCCCATACACAGAGGCCCTGCAGGGGGTTCCTGCAGGCGTGCACACGCCATCCGGTATGCAGAGACCCTGTCGGGGCGCGCACGCCCGCGGGGTCCCATACGCAGAGTTCCCAGTACCTGCATGCGCGCACACGCCATCCCGTATGCGGAGATCCTGGCAGGTGGCGCGCCCGCCCGCGCGGTCCCATACGCAAAGTCCCCTGCCAGGGGTGCATGCACAGATGCGCTTTCCCATGTAGCAGTTCCTCTCCCGGGGGTGCACACGTACTCGTGGAGCCAGATGCAGTTGCTCGTTATTCTCGAGGCAGGCCCACCCTTGGTCCCCCAGGCCACCTGCCAGATGCTCCAGTGACAGGAGCCTGCTCTGACCTCCGACCTCTCCCCTCTGCCCCCAGGGAAATCAGCCCTGCACTGGGCTGCAGCCGTCAACAATGTGGAAGCCACCTTGGCCCTGCTGAAAAACGGAGCCAACAAGGACATGCAGGACAGCAAGGTGGGTCTGCACCCCGTGGTCAGCCCTGGCCCGGCCCCCCCGGGCAGCAGAAAGCAAGGCCAGCCTCAGCTCTCAGGGGTGGGATTTGGGACCAAGAGGGTAGATGGGGAATCAGGGAGGGAAAAATGTGGCAGTTGCTGTGTGGCCTTGGGCAAGTTGCTTCACCTCTCTGTACCTCAGTTTCCTTTGCTGTGAAGTGGGGAAACAGAAATACCCACCTCATTGGCTTCTGGGTCCCCCAGGAGGAGACGCCACTGTTCCTGGCCGCCCGCGAGGGCAGCTATGAGGCCGCCAAGCTGCTGCTGGACCACTTTGCCAACCGTGAAATCACTGACCACCTCGACAGGCTGCCACGGGATGTGGCCCAGGAGCGGCTGCACCAGGATATCGTGCGGCTGCTGGACCAGCCCAGCGGGCCCCGTGGTTCCCCTGGCCCCCATGGCCTGGGGCCCCTGCTATGCCCATCCGGGGCCTTCCTCCCTGGCCTCAAGGCGGCACAGTCGGGGGGCAAGAAGAACCGGAGACCTCCCGGGAAGGTGGGGTTGGGGCCACAGGGGCCCCGCGGCAGGGGCAAGAAGCTGACGCTCGCTTGCCCAGGGCCCCTGGTGGAGAGCTCGGTCACTCTCTCGCCTGTGGACTCTCTGGACTCCCCCAGGCCCTTTGGTGGGAACCCCACTTCCCCCAGTGGCTTCCCCCTTGAGGGGCCCTATGCGGCTGCCACGGCTGCGGCGGTGTCTTTTGCACAGCTTGGAGGTGCAGGCCGGGTGGGTCTGGGGCGCCAGCCCGCTGGAGGCTGTGTGCTCAGCCTGGGTCTGCTGAATCCCGTGGCTCTCGACTGGGCCCGGCTGCCCCCACCTGCCCCGCCGGGTCCTTCTTTCCTGTTGCCGCTGGCGCCGGGCCCCCAGCTGCTGAACCCCGGGACCCCCGTCTCCCCCCAGGAGCGGCCCCCAGCATACCTGGCAGCCTCGGGACATGGTGAGGAATACCCTGTAGCTGGGGCTCATGGCAGCCCCTCCAAGGCCCGCTTCCTGCGGGTCCCCAGTGAGCATCCTTACCTGACCCCATCCCCTGAGTCCCCCGAAAACTGGGCCAGCCCTTCTCCCCCCTCCCTCTCGGACTGGTCCGACTCCACACCCAGCCCGGCCACCATCACCACTGGGGTCACTGCCACGGTGGCTGGGGCCCTGCCTGCCCAGCCACTTCCTCTGTCTGTCCCTGGCCCCCTTGCCCAGCCCCAGACCCAGCTGGGGCCCCACCCCGAAATTGCTCCCAAGAGGCAGGTGTTGGCCTGAGATGGTCCTCAGCACCTGGAGCCTTGGTAGGGGGTGCTGAAAAGACAACCCGTCCTTACTCTCTGCCCCTTCTCCTTTCTTTTTGGTCTTTTTTATTCTCTTCTCTCTGTCAATCTTTTGGCACCCCCCACCTTGCAAGTGTGACCAAGGCAGGTCACCAGTCCAGGGTCTCAGTCTTTCTTTATTTATAATGGGTGGGGACCAACTGGCCCCATCCTCTCAACCTCACTGTGAGTCTGGGACCTCCTCCTGTCCCCCCTCCCCCCTCTTCCTTTCCTCTCCTGTCTCCTTCCTTTCTTGCCTCCTCTGCCTCAACCCATGCCCTCTGACCTGAGTGGCTTCTTTCTCTTTTTTATTTTACATTTTGTATAGAAACAAATTCATTTAAGCAAACGTATTATTATTATTATTTTTTACAATATATATATATGGAGATGCTCCCTATATTCTCGCTGCAAACCCCCCAAGTGCCCCCGTGGGGCTAAGTCTGTGGGCCCGTTCGGCCAAACTGGGTCCTGTGTGCTGAGTACATGGACACGACTGGGGTCCTGTGTACCGGGTACGCGGCCCTGGTAGGTACCAAGTACACACCCTTGGGTACACCCTCTGGGGTCAGGGGTTGGGCGAGACTTGGGAGCCTCTCTCCCCCCTGCCTCCCTCACTTCACTGCATTCCAGATGCAATGTGCTCTGTAGCCTTGCTGGGGGAGGGTCTCTTCCGACCCAGAGTGCCCACCCCTAGACTCTCCCCCACAGCACCGCTGTTTTCTGGGCTCCTCTCTTTGTTGGGGGTGACTGGAGGGGACGTGGACACCAGGGGAGAGTATGCATTCCACTTTGATTCCCTGTAAATATGAAACTGTGCCCCTGGCCCCACTTCATAATAGAATAGAAGTATTTTTAGGCTATGTTTGTAATATGGCTTTTGGTCACAACCCCTATGTAGCTGAACCCCAGCCTTTGCATTGTACAGCCCCACTGCCCTCGTGGCCTAATAAAGCAATAGTTAACACTTTGTGTCATTGGTCTGTGTCTGGATAAGGTGGGGAGTGGTGGTGGCATGGCCGCTTCTTTCGCCCCCTGATTTCCTAGAACTAACTTGAGCATCCATCTTGGAGGAAACCCATTTGGCTTGCCTGCCCACTTATGCTTCCTCTTTTGGCAGATGGCTCCCATTATTAGATCAGAATAAGTTTACTTATTCAGATTCCCTCGCTAGAGAACTTTGATCAAGAAGCCAAAGAATGTATACGGTTGTGGAGCTTTTAAGGCCACAGGCATATTAACTCGTGTGTGTGTGTGTGTGTTTCCATTTTGGGATTGTGGGTTCTGATGAGCAAACAGAAAGCAGGAGAGTGGAGCTAATAGGCAGAGAGAATCAGAAATTAGAGGTGGAGGGAGTATTTCAGTTTGGAATAGAGTATCATTTCTAATTAATCAAGAATTCATTCTGGTGGTATCAACAAGAATTTTGATTGTCTTCTAAGTGTATGATGCTGGTTATGTGTGAATCTCACTTTTATGTCATGCTCCTTGAGTTCTGGAGGTAACACCACCCATGCAATAAATACTCCTTTACATATTAGTTTCTTGCAACCAATTCTGCCCTAAGACAATGTTGTTTTTCACTGAGGCTTTCCAGGAAAAGAGGTGTTTTGGTTTGCTAAAGGGGCTTTATTAGGTTACAAATTTACAGTTCTAAGGCCATGAAAATGTCTGAATTTAAGGCATCAACAAGATGATTCCCGAACTCTGAACAAAGACCATTGGCATCTGGAACACGGCTGTCAGCTGGGAAGGCTCTTGGCTGGCATCTGCTCATCCTTGCTTCTGGTTCATTGCTTTCTCTCTCTAGGTGTTTTAGGTATTCTCTTAGCTTCTTTGGGGCAAACTCTGGATTTCATCTCTTCACTTCTCTCAGCTCTCTCTAGTTCTTGGTCCAGCAGGTTCTGTGAGTCCTTGCTTAGCATCTCCTGGGACAAAATGTTTGCACTCCTACCAAAATGTCCCTATCTTAAAGGATCCCAGTATGTGGATTAAGGCTCACCTTGAATGGGCAGGGTCATATCTCCATGGAAACAACCTAATCAAAAGGTCCCAACCAACAATATTCCACCCCCACAAGAATGGATTAAAAGACCATGGCTTTTGGGTGCACAGGTGGTTCATGGTAGAATGCTCACCTACCATGTGGGACACTCGGGTTTGATTCCTGGCCCATGCATCCTACCCACATAAGAAAAAAGAATGTGCCTTTCTGGGGTACACAACAATTTACAACCAGCACAGGAGGGTAGGGTTTAAGGTCCATTGGTTTCCTCTATCAGTGGAGTGTTCTTGGTTGAAAGTGACAAAGCCACCAATTCAACTGGCTTTTAAACAACAACAAAAAGGAGTTTATTAGTGCGCATAACTAAAAAAGGCCCACTTCAGGGGAGATTTGATCTAGTGGCTCAAATCAGGTCAACAAGGACCAACTCTCTCTTCCTCTCTGCAGATTCTTTTTTTCTGGGCATCGTTTTCATCCTCAGGTTCCACCCTGGCACCCTATCTGACCTCTCCCATCCCACACAGCCCCAGCCCTCCCTCTGAGTTAGAAAAGTAAAAGCAAAGATTGTAGACCCCACATGACCGCATTGCATCATCCAGGGAAGGGGAAGCTTCTAGAGCATTTGTATGAGTCTTGGGATGACTTTCTGTCGACTCCAATTGGATCATGTATCTGTCCTCTGATATTTGGAGACACTCACTCTCTGTAGTATGGGGGATGTCCTGTGCACTGTAGGACATTGAGTAGCCTCTACCCACCAGTTGCTAGCAGCATTCACCAGTTCTAACAACCAAAAATGTCTCCAGACATTGTCAGTTGTCCCCTGGGAGACAAAATTGCCATGGTTGAGACTCCCTGCTCTAATCAACCACTATGGTCGTGAGATATGGGACGTGCTGATTTTTTAAACTCTGCTCTGGAACTGGTGGTGGAGTAGATTTGGGGACAACCATTTTACTTTTTCTTTAGTAAAAAGAATGGTGCAGAAGCAATTAGTAAATGTTTACTATACCTTGTCTCTTCTAGCTATGTCTTCAGAGATGGGACAGTTATTCTCTTTTTGTTTCAAGTTTATTTTCTTGAGGTGAAATTCACATAATATCACATTAACCATTTATTTATTGTGAAAAACAACATATACACAAAAAAAAGCAATAAATTTCAAAGCACACCATAACAATGAGTTGTAGAACAGATTTCAGAATTTGGTTTGGGTTGCAATTCCACACTTTCAGATTTTTCTTTCTAGCTGCTCCAAGACACTGGAGACTAAAAGAAAAATCAATATGAAGATTCAGCAGTCATACTCACTTGTAAATTCCTATCTTCTATGTTACAACTCCACCTTCTCCTTTGATTCTTCTCCCAATATTTAGGGGTATTTGGGCTATGCTTATTCTAATTTTTTCATATTGGAAAGGGCTGTTGGTAATATGGGATAGGGCGGTGGAACTAGATGATGTTCTGGAGAGGCTGGACCCTCTGGGTTTCAGGACTTATCTGGCTTAGGAACCCATCTGGAGGTTGTAGGTTTCTGGAAAGTAGTCTTAGTGCAGGGAAACTTTGTAGAATCTCAGATAAAACCCTAGATGTTCTTTGGGGTTGACAAGAGTCATTTTGGTTGGGGGTCTGGCAATGATAAGTAGCGATATCTAGCTGAAGCTTGTGCAAGAGGAGCCCCCAGAGTAGCTTCTCGGCTCTATCTGAACTCTTTCAGCACTGTTACTTTGTTACAATTCTTTTCCCCTTTTTGGTCATCCCACAATGCCAGGGCCAGGCTCAGCTCTGGGAATTACATCCTGTGCTGCCAGGGAAACTTTCAGCCCTGGATGTCATGTCCCACACAGGGGGTGGGCAATGGTTTCACTTGCAGAGTTGGGCTTAGAGAGAGAGAGGCCGCATGTGAGCAACAAAAGAGGTCTTTTGGAAGTAACTCTGAGGCATAGCTTTAAGTAGACTTAGCTTCTCTGTGACATAAATAGGCGTCCCAAGAGCAAGCCTCAAGATCAAGGATTTGGTATATTGATTGGAGGTTCCTAATGTTTGATACAGTATCTGGGGTTTCCCTGGACAAAGAGGATTTATTAGGTTACAAATATATCATTCCAAGGCCATGAAAATGTCCAAAGTAAGGCATCAACAAGGGGATACCTTCACTTGAGAAAAGCCAATAATGTCTGGAGTTTCTCTGTCACAATGGAAGGCATATGGCAGCGTCTGCTGGCCCTTTGCTCCTGGGTTTATTGCTTTCAGCTCCTGGTTCCAGTGGCCTTCTTTCTGAGCTTCTGTCTGTCTCCAAGCATCTCCAAATATCTGTCACTTGGTTTCATCTCTGTGCTCTCTGTTCCAGTAAAATAATTATGACCCACCTTGAATGGGTGGGATCATATCTCCATAGAAACAGCCTAATTAAAAGGTCCACCCAACAGGAGGTCTGCCCCCATAAGATTGGATTAGAAGAGCATGGCTTTTCTGGAGTACATAACACTTTCAAACCAGCACAGGGACCACAAACATCCCTAGCGTACAAGGTAAAGGAACAACTTCACAGAGGGTCATGGTATAGAGGGCCACAGCTGACCTGCAGGCAGAGAGCCATGAAAATAAATACATTCTGGTCTGTAGTCTCCCACTGGTGCTTCCCATGGGCCAAACCCAAGTGGAAGCCAAAGGACAAGGGAGCCCACTGATACCATGTACCTGGGAGGTCTCCCAGAGCAGAGATGGGTGGGAAAGGTGAGGGTGGGCCAAGAGTTGCAAGCAACAGATACATAGCTGTTTTTTCATTGTCCTCTTGGGCAAGAAGCCAACCCACATGTCTGATACGATGACTCCATACCTTCCCAATGTGAGGATACCAATGAAATCACCTTCACCTGAACACTTGAACTCACTAGCTCATCTTCCCCCAATGGCTGATGTGAGCTTCCTGCTCCCCAAATGCCACTCTGACACCAAACGTTCCAGGGAGCCCCAGAGGTGGGGGGTCTTCACATGTACTTACAATTAAGTCAGCTCCACCAGATGCAAAAGTGGGTTTGAAAGTATTGTGCAGATTTGAAAGTATTATATACCCCAGAAAAGCCATGTTTTAATCCTGATCCAATCTTGGGATTGCATTTCTTTTAATCCTGATTCGACACTGTAGGTTGGAAACTTTTGACTAGTTTATCTCCACAGAGATGTGACATGCCCAATTGTGGGTGTGAACTTTGATTAGATGGAGATGTGAGTTCACCCATTCAGAGTGGGTCTTGATTAGTTTACTGGAGTCCTTGAAAAGAAGAAACATTTTGGAGAGACAATAGAGACACTTGGAGAACAGCTGGCTTACAGAACAGAGATTCGGATGTTTGGAGATGCTTGGAGCTCAGAAGATGTCGCCATGAAATGTTAAGCAAGCCAGAACCTGGAGAGACCAAGGAAGCCAAGAGATGAAAGCCAGCCCTGGAGAGGCAAAGTGAGGAACCCCTACAGGAACAAAGGCTGAAAGCAATGGAGCCCAGGAGCAAGGGACCAGCAGATGCCAGCCACGTGACTTCCCAGCTGACAAAGGTGTTTCTGGCCCATTGGCCTTCTTTGAATTGAGGCACCTTTTCCCTTGATATCTTAGTTTGAACATTTTCATAGGCTTAGGACTGTACACTTGCAACTTAATAAATTCCCTTTATAAAGGGCCATACCATTTCTGGTATATTGCAATCCAGCAGCTTACAAACAAATACACCCACTATGGGCCAATCTCTTCCAATTCCATGTTTTTATAAAGCTGGAGTTAAAGGAGAAAGAGGACAAAGTGGCTGCAAAGAATGACTTTTTTCCACCTTCATATAACACTCAGGGCGAAGGATCTCCAAGCTTTCTAGAGTCCCAAAATGATACCAAGTTCAGCAAAACAGACTTTTTTTTTTTTTTTTGACATGGGCAAGCACCAATAATTGAGCCCAGTTCTCTGGCATGGCAGGTGAGAACTCTGCCTGTTGAGCCACCATGGCCACCCAAAACAGACATTTTCATTTATACTCCTAAGAGTCTATTCTGATACCCAGCAAAGATGGATTTCCCTTGGGTCGAGGATTAGAGTAAAAGAATTTATTTGGGACATCATTCCAGAACATTTCAATAGGAGAATGGGGAAGTAAGCCAGCAGAAGACCTTTCAAGCAGGTTTCTGCCATGAGGAATGGGGTTCACCTCCATTGGGCATCTTCTGAGAAACGGTGTGTGACATACTTCAATTGCCCCACAGATGGGCAAGGCAGCTGGGGTATTTATCCACCAACTCCCATTCCTCATTTACTGAGGGCTATGCCTGCCCCACACAAGGAAAGTCACACAAGGAAAGTTTTAATGCAGAGTACTTTATTGGTCTGCAGTACACAGGTAAGAAGGAAATGTCAATGTTAAATGTATGATTTTTTGGGTACAAAATTAAAAAAAAAAAGAAAGGAACTACCTTTTGGCATGGTGTATTAAATCTTTACATAAGACTTTAATCTCAAATATAATGTTTGTTAAACATATACCTCTCAAAATTTATCACCACTAAATGATACTGCATCAAAATAGACTATATAACTAATTTGAAAACATGTGAAGCTTATGTATGTAGCGGAGAAGCTTAGCCTACCTACTGATGTGGCTAAGAGTTACTTCTGGAGGACCTCTTCTGTTGCTCAGATGTGGCCTCTCTCTCCCTAAGCCCAACTCTGCAAGTGAAATCATTGCCCTCCCCCCTACATGGGATATGATATCCAGGGGTGAAAGCCTCCCTGGCGGCGCGAGCGATGACTCCCAGCTATGAGTCTGGGCCTGCCACTGTGGGATCAGCAATGTCATCCTGACCAAAAGGGGGAAAGAAGTGTAACAAATAAGGTATCAGTGACTGAGAGAGTTCAAATAGAGTCAAGAGGCTACTCTGGAGGTCACTCTTATGCAAACTTCAGTTAGACCTTGCTACCTATCATAACTTGCAATCCCCAACCAAAACCATTCCTGCCAATCCTAAAGAACATCTAGGATGTTATGTAAGATTCTCTAAAGGTTCCATGCACTAGGGTAACTTTCCAGAAACCTACAACCTCCAGAGGGGTCCCTGGACCAGATAAGTCCTGAAATGAAGAGGAGCCAGCCTCTCCAGAACATCAACTATTTCCATCCCCCATCCCATATTGACAGCCCTTTCCAAAATGAGAAAGTTAGAATTGGTATAGACCCAATACCCCTAAAGAATGGGAGAAAGATCAAAGGTGAGTAGAGTTATACAGAGAAAGTTGGGTTTGACAGACGAATATGACTGCTGAATCAGTATATTGATATTTCTTTTAGTCTCCAGTATCTTGGAGTAGCTAGAAATAAAAACCTAAAATTGTTGAATTATAACCCATCTTGTAACCCATCTGTTCTACAACTAATTGTTGTGATGTGCTTTGAAATTTATTGCTTTTTTGTATATATGTTATTTTTCACAAAAAAAGAAAAAAAATTTAGTGTAGTCCCTGGTGTTTTGGAGCAGCTAGAAGGGAAAATCTGAAATAGTGGAATGGTAACCCATAACAAACTCTGAAATCTGTTCTGTAACTACTTGTTGAAGTGTACTTTGAAAATCATTGGTTTTTTTTCTTTCTTTTTTTGTATATATGTTATATTTAACAACAAAAAACATTAAAGAAAACACAAATAAAGGCACCACATCCTGTTAAAAGGCTACTGGGATTGACAATTAGGAAGTCACTATGAACCTTATTCAGTGAAGCTTCCTTGGAATTATGGAAGTAAAATTTCTTGAGGATTAAATAGGACTTAACAAAATACAGTGATTAGTTGACTTTTCTAGGAAGCTGGGGATGAAGGGAAGAAAATAGAAGAGCAATAGTTTTGTGGGGGCAATGTTAAGGAAATTTTTTTAAGATACAGAAAATCTGAGCATGTTTTTTAGAGGAAGAGTGAGTAGAGAGAATTGAAGAAAGAAGAGGAGAGGCAATAACTTATAGTGGAAAGTTCCATATCAAAAGTATAGGTAGAAGATGTTTTCAAAAAACTTTGTTTCTGATCATGGTGATGAATGTACTACTATGTGATGAGTGAGACACTGATTGTACACCATGTATGGAATGTTTTATGGTAAGAATGTATGTGCTTGTATGTTGTTTCATCAATAAAAATTAAAAAACAAAAGACAAAAAAACTTTGGTTCTCCTTTTCAGAGATAGGAGGAAAAGATGGCTGAGCTCTGGTGGCATTCTGACATCATGCCCTCTATTATTATTATTATTATTTATCATCACAATCGACTTTTTTGTGAAAAATAACATCTATACAAAAAAAAAGCAATAAATTTCAAAGCACATCACAACAATTAGTTGTAGAACAGATTCCAGAGATTGGTATGGGCTACAATTCCACAACTTTAGGTTTTTACTTCTAGTTGCTCTGATATACTGGAGACTAAAAGAGATATTGATGTAATGATCCAGCAATCATACTCGTTTGTTAAACCTGACCTTCTCTGTTTAGCTCCACCATCACCTTTGATCTTTCCCCCGCTCTTTAGGGGTATTTGGGTCTCCCCTCATTTTTGAAGGACAGTTTGCTGGATATAGAATTCTTGGTTGGCAGTTTCTTTCTTTCAGAATCATCAATATATCATATTACTGCCTTCTTGCCTTCATGGTTTCTGCTGAGAAATCCACACATAGTCTTAACAAGCTTCCCTGGTATGTGATGGATTGTTTTTCTCTTGCTGCTTTCAGAATTCTCTCTTTGGCATAATAATCTGATTAGTAAGATTTTTGTGGTAGGTCAATGCAGATTTATTCTGTTTAGGGCCCATGGCACTTCTTGGATCCATAATTTTATGTCTTTCATAAGAGATGGGAAATTTTCAGTGATTACTTCCTCCATTATCTTTCTTCCCATTTTCCCTTCCCTCCTTCTGGGACACCCATAACATATTCATGTGCTTCATGTTGTCATTCAATTACCTAAGACCCTGTTCATATTTTTCCATTATTTTCCCTATCTGTTCTTCTGTGTGTAAGATTTCAGATGTTCTGTCTTTTTAGTTCAGTAATCCTTTCTTCTGCCTCTTCAAATCTGCCATTATATGTCTCCATTGTGTTTTCCATCTCTTCTATTGTGCCTTTTATTCCCATAAGTTCTGCCATCTGTTTCCTCTACCTTTTTTTCTTTTCCTGCATGGGCAGGCACTGGGAATCGAACCTGGGTCTCTGGCATGGGTGAGAACTCTGCCTGCTGAGCCACCATGGCCTGTCCTCTTCTAGCTTTTGAGTTTTTCTTTATGATTGTCCAATTCTTCTTCATATCATTGATTTGATTTTTTAATTTGATGCTTGCTTGAACATATTTAATTAGTTGTTTACACTCCTGTATCTCATTTGAAATGTTGGTTTGTTCCTTTGACTGGGCCATATCTTCATTTTTCCTAGTATGACCTGTAATGTTTTGCTGGTGTCTAGGCATTTGATTTCCTTGATTAGTTTATTCTGGAGGTAGTTTTCACTCTTTTACCTAGGGTTTTCTTGTTGGTTGGTGTTCTAGATTGAAAGCTGCTAAACTACAATATTCCAGAAATGGAATGGCTTTTAAAAAGAGGAATTTAATAAGTTACAAGTTTAGAGTTCTAAGGCTGTGAAAATGTCCAAATTAAGGCATGGCTATGAAAATGTCTAAGTTAAGGCAGCCAGGGAAAGATACCTTGGTTCAAGAAAGCTGATGAAGTTCAGGGTTTCTCTCTCTCAGCCAGAAGTTCACGTGGTGAAGTGTGCTAACTTTCTCTCCTGGCTTTTTGTTTCATGAAGCTTCATGAAGTTTTTCTTCTTCATCTCCAAAGGTCTCTGGCAACATGGTCTCATGTGACTCTTTCCAAATGGCTCTCTCTTAAAGGATTCCAGTAAGCCGCACTATCTTAAATGGGTGGAGATACATTTTTATGGAAAGTTGATCAAAAGTTACCACCCACAGTTAGGAGGGTCACATCTCCATGGAAACAATCAAAAAGCTCTCACCTATAAAGACTGAGATGGTATAATCTGAGAATGCCTAGGGTGTACAACGATAGTGACTAAATGTAAAAGTTGAACAATTTTTTGCATGGAGAACAAAGGAATGTCAATATTGTAGGGTGTTGAAAATAGATGGTCATTCATATTTTAAAATTTCAACTTCTGTGTGAGACTAAGGTAAAAAATGTTTATTTGGTACAAAATTTATATTTTGATTAGTGCATTTCCTAATTGAACTTATATGGACAGTTTATATGGAACCTTGAATAGGGCATGAGATTTTGTAGGTTTGTCCAGCGTGATGCCCCCCTCCCTCCCCCAAAAAGCTCCCACCTGGCAATATTGAATGAGGATGAAAGAACTTGGCTTTTCTGGGGTACGCTACAGATTCAAACCAGCACTGACTTTGTTCTCTATCTGTTCTTTAGCATTCAGTTCAACTTATTCTTGACCTCTCGCACAGCTTCTGTTTACCTGTTCAGAATTCTTAAGCTCTTGTTTTTCTGGCTCTTGCCTAGCCTATATGGAAGATTTTTTTGAAGAAATCTCCCATCGTATGATCAATCATCATATGATTTTCCAAGACTGGACAGGCCTAAGTCTCAGAAGGAGGGCGTAAGCAGTCTCAAGTTTCCCCCTGAGGGTGCTGTCAGACTCTCCTGTGAAGCCTCTTGACTCAGTGCTTTTCCTATCCTGTCGAGCAGGTTGTGCTTGTCAGACTTCAGCTCCCCACTGGTGTAAAGTGATGTGGAGCCTTCAATTCTCAGCAGACCCTGTCCCTGCCTGAGGCGGGGTTGAGACAGAGGCTGAGGTAGAAGGCAGGCTTAGGTTGCTTCTGTTTCCCAGCCCCTGGGGCCTGAATTCCCTGAAGGAGGACCACTGCTTGAGCTGGGCCCACAACCCCCTTTCCTGGGGAACATATGCCCTTTAGGGAATTATCTCTTTCACTCGACTAGTTAGTTTGTCTCCCAGACATACCTTAACTTCACCGTTGCTTGGGTCAGCACTGACAACTGAAAATACCTGAGAGTTTCTCTAGTGAGTTACTTAGAATGGTTTAAAAAAAAAAAAAGAAAGAAAGAAAGATCTATTTAGAGCCAGTCCCCAGTCCCAAGTTTCATCATTTGAGAGCCAGAGTTGGTACCTGGCTCTATGTGGTCCCTTTTACTGGGGCACCAGCCCTTTTCCAGTATTCTGAATTCAGCTGACTCCAAAAGCCTCTTTTTTTTTTTTTTTCCCCATTAGCCCTGCCTCCTCTCTGCAGGGAGAGACCTCAGGGTTCCTTTCCTGCTTGCTCTAGGCTTATCTGTGCTTGGAGCTTGTGTTCAGCAGTCCAAATTTGTTCATTAAAACCACAGTTGGCATTTGGTTGAGCCACCTTCCTTGTGTCTAGTAGAGAGGGCTTCTTTTTTCCCATGGGGAAGTGTCTCCAACACAGCTTGCTATGCAGTGGGGGAGGGGTGCCAGCCTCTGCAGTTTGAGTGTTTTACTCATGGTTCTGTGCCGCGGTTTCAGCTTTTCCACCCATTCCAGACTGGTGTACGGCGTGTGGCGGGTTTTGACAAGTGGATATAGTTATATCACTACTACCACAATTAAGCTTCCCCAATCCCTTTGAAGTCAGTCCCCACCCAACCCCCAACCCTGGCAAAAGTTGCTTTCACCTTTTGGCTATTATGAATAGTGCTTCTATGAGTATTTGCTTTAACACGTATAGATTTGCGTAAGAACCAGAGCAATCAGGATCTAGAATAGAACAGCTATCTCACTAAAAGAAAATTCCATGTGAGGCCCCAGAGGCTGTAGTCACAGCCTCCCCCAGTCCTAACCTCTGACAGACATCAATCTGTTTTCCATCCCTTTAGTACTGCCTTTCCCCCTAAACTATCATTATAATGGAATCATATAATATGCAGTCTTTTTAAACGTAATTTGATTGAGATATATTCACATACCATACAGTCCATCCAAAGTATACAAGCAATGGCTCACAGTAATGTCACATAGTTGTGTCTTCACAACCGCAATCAATTTTAGAGCATTTTCGTTAAATAGAGAAAACAAAACATTGCATACCCTTTATTCCTCCATCATTGATCTCAAGCATTGGTGTGCTATATTTGTTACTGCTGATGAAAGAATATAAAGATAGTAGGTGCATTTTCCCCCCACATATCACTCCATTTTAACTCTTTGTGATAGTTTCATAGTTTTGTTCTAGTTCATGAAATAACTTTTTTTTTTTTTGTATTTGTATGTGTCAGTCATCATCCACTACAAGGTTTACTGGGTTAAATAGTCCCATGCTTTAATCTCTGGCTTTCCTTCCATTGATTATATGTTCTAAAGTTCCCTTCTCGACCTCACTCACGCACAATTCAGCACTGTTAATTATAATCACAATAATGCGCTCCCATCACCTCTATCCATTTCCACTCATTTAAATTCAATGTAGTAGAAAAATTCTTTACAGCTTAAAAACTGCTCCCCATTCTCTAAACTCATTCTATCTCCTGGTAACCTATATTTTAGATTCTATGTCTATGTGTTTCCGTTTGCTAAAGCTGGTGGAGTGCAATATACCAGAAATCGGTTGGCTTTTGCAAATGGGATTTATTAACTTGTAATTCTCTTAGGCCATGAAAATGTCCAAGTTAAGGTATCAATAGGGTGATACCTGGACTCTGAAGAAAGACTTCTGGCATCTGGGACAGCCCTGTAACATGGAAAGACACATGGCTGGTGTCTGCCAGTCCTTCTCTCCCAAATTTTGTGGTTTTCAGGTTCTGGCTTCAGTGGTTTTTTTTGGCTGTCTTGGGTCCTTGCTTGCTTCCTCCAGGGCTCTTCTCTTTCAGCGCTCTCTGGGTGTTTCTCTCTCAGCTTTTTTTCATGGTTTAAGACTGACCTTGATCAACTCATCAAGTGAACTCATGGCTCTCCCCTCTAAGTGGGACATGACTCCCAGGGCTGCAAATTTCCCCAGCAGCATGGGACAGGATTCCTAGGGATGGTATCATGGGATTGAGAAAGCCTTCTTGACCAAAAGAAGGAAGAGGGAAATGAGACAAAATAAAGTCTCAGTGGGCTGAGAGGTTTCAAACAGAGTCATCTGTTATCCTGGAGGTTATTCTTATGCATTTTATAGATATCCCTTTTTAGTTTATGGTGTATTGGAGTGACTGGAAGGAAGTACCTGAAACTGTTGAACCGTGTCCTAGTAGCCTTGATGCTTGAAGGTGATTATATAATGATATAACTTTTACAATGTGACTGTGTGATTGTGAAAACCTTGTGTCTGATGTTCCTTTTATCCAGGTATGGATAGATGAGTAAAGAAATGTGGAAAATAAATAAATAAATAATAGGGGAGACAAAGAAAATACCAGTGGTCATTGAGAGGGAGGGATAAGGGATATGGTATGGTATGTATGAGCTTTTTCTTTTTTCTATCTCTTTTTCTGGAGTGATGCAAGTGTTCTAAAAAATGATCATGTGATGATAATGTAAGGCACTGATTGTATACCATGTATGGAATGCGTGTGCGTGAAGATCCCTTGATAAAAATATTTTAAAACGAGATTGACCTTCAATGGCTGAGAGATTCCAAACAGAGTCGAGAGGTTATCCTGGAGGTTATTCTTACGCATCAAATAGATACCAGCCTCAAGATGTAATGGAGAGGCTCGAGGGAACTGCCTGAAAATGTAGAGCTGTGTTCCAGTAGCCATGTTTCTTAAAGATGATTGTGTAATGATAAAGCTTTCACAATGTGACTGTGTGATTGTGAAAACCTTGTGTATGATGCTTCTTTTATCTACCTTGTCAACAGATGAGTAAAACATATGGAATAAAAATAAATAATAGGGGGAACAAATGTTAAAATAAATTTAGATTGAAATGCTAGTGATCAATGAAAGGGAGGGGTAAAGGGTATGGTATGTATAATCTCTTTTTTTTCTGTTTTCATTTTATTTTTCTGAACTGATGCAAATGTTCTAAGAAGTGATCATGATGATGAATATGCAATTATGTGATGATATTGTGAATTGCTGATTATATATGTAGAATGGAATGATCATATGTTAAGAATGCTTTTGTTTGTTTGTTGTTAAATTTTTTTAATTAAATAAAAAAAAAGAAATAAAAGAAACTGACCTTGAATTGGGTAGGCCACATCTCAATAGAAATAATCTCATCAAAAAAGAGGCAGACCCATGACAGCTCTGCACCCACAAGAATGGATTAAAAGAGCATGGCATTTTATGAGGCACATAACAGCTTCAGACCAGCACAGCCATGCTCTCAGCCTCACCCTCTTTAAGCATCTGGGTGGCAGCCTGACTCTGCTATTTCCAGGGCAAAGACCTCGTCCCCTTAGAACAATGGCGGGGTCCAGGGGGTCTCCAGGCTCTGCCGAATCCCTGGCGAACGTGCTCCACTCTCTCTGAGGCCTGGGGCTGCAGCACTCTTCCTGACAACAGGGCAGCACAACTCCCCTCAATTCCCCAGGCATCTGTGAGCCCTGGGGTGGTAGTACTCTTCCTGAATTATGGGGCAGAAGGCCTGCCCTCTGCAAACTCTGGGTCAAGCTCACCCTTTCCCCTTGCATGTGTGGGTCTCCTCTCCCAGCCCAGGATTTTTTGGCCCCAGACTTTAGCTTTCATGGTTCTGCCTTTGAAGTCAGTTTTCCTTCAATCTGTCCTTTTTCTATCCTTTTAGTCCAGGATTGCAGTGATTATATTCATATAGATTTCACAAAAACTTGTTGGTTTCACATGCAGCGCACAGGAGTTCCTGCTATTAGACAATGGGACTATCCACAGATCCTTTCTGGATAGCAGCAGTTCCAATCCTGTCTTGTTCAATGTTCTGTTAAATCCTTATGTGAGACTATTCTCGGGGGCCTCATTTTCCAAAAGCTCAGAATTTTCCAAACTCTCAATTTCAGGTTTCTTTGTACCCAAGAGTTCAGTTCTCAACATATTCCTTTCCTCTCACATTTTGCTATTAGTGGCAAGGAGAAACACCAGGCTGAATTTTCCACAGTTAGTTTGGAAATTTTTCTGAGCTAGGTATCCAACTTCATCACCTTTAAATTCTGCCTTCCATCCAACAACAGGACTCAATTTTGCCAAATCCTCTACCATTTTAAAACAAAGTCACCTTTCTCCCAGTTTGCAATAATACATTCATCATTTCTGTCTGAGGTCTCATTGGAAGTACATTTAGGAGCCCTATTTCTACCAACAGAATTCCAAAGCAATCTAGGTCTTTTCTAACCCTCACAATTCTTCCAGAATCCCCCCCTCTTCTATTTACAAAGACATTCTGGCATTTTTCGTATTTACAAGTTGCAGCACCCCACCTCTCTGACTCTGAAGAAAGGCTGCTAGCATCCGGGACACCTCTGTCATGGGCAAAGGCACACGGCCAGCATCTACTGGAACTTCTCTCCCAGCTTTCGTTGCTTTCAGGTTCCAACCTCAGTGGCTCTTTCAGCTTCTTTGGATCCTTGCTTGCTTCTCCCAGGGCTCTTCTCTTTCAGGTCTCTCTGGGTGTTTCTTGCTGAGCTCTCTCAGCTTTTTTTGTGTCCTTTATCCCCTCATAAGAACTCCAGTAAAGAGGATTAAGACCTACCTTAACTTGGGTTGGTCACATCTCAATGGAAACAACCTAATCAAAAGGTCCCACCCACAATAGGTCTGCACCCATAGGGATGGATGAAAAGATCATGGCCTCGTCTGGGGTCCATAACACTTACAACCACTACACTATGTGTTTACACATTTTAACTAGTTCACATTAGTGATATCATACAATAGCTGTCCTTTTGTGTCTGACTTATCTCACTCAACATAATGTCCTCAAGGTTCATCCCTGTTGTCATATGTTTCAGGATGTCATTCCTTCTTACTGCTGAATAATATTCCATCCTATGTCCACACCATGTTTTGTTCAACCATTCACCCATTGATGGACACTTATGTTGTCTCCGTCTTTTTGTGCTGCTATTATGCTGCTATGAACATCAGTGTACAAGCGTCTGTTCACACCCCTGCTTTCAGGACTTCTGGGTATATACTCAGTAGTGAAACTGCTGGGTCATAGACACTTCCAAACTTAACTTTCTGAGGAACTGCCAAACCATCTTCCACAGCAGCCATACCATTTTACATCCCACCAGCAGTGAAGGAGTGTTCCAATTTCTCCACATTCTTTCCAACACGTGTAGTTTCTTATTTGTTTAATAGCAGCCATTCTAGTAGGTATGAGATGATACTTCATTGTAGTTTTTATGTGCATTTCCTTAATAGCTAGTAAAGATGAGCATCCTTTTGTGTGCTTTTTGGCCATCTGCATTTCCCCTATGGAAAAATGTTTAGTCATGTCTTTCATCCCTGTTTTAAAATGTAATTTTATTGATATATATTATATATTTACAACCCCTATAATCATCCAAATTGTACAATCAATGGTTCACAGTATCATCATATAGCTGTGCATTAATCATCACAATCGATTGTCTTTCACCCATTTTAAAATTGGATTGTTTGTCTTTTTATTGTTGAGCTGTAGGATTTCTTTGTATATTCTGGATATCAAACCCTTATCAGAAATGTGGCTTCCAGATATTTTTTCCCATTGAGTCAGCTTCCTTTTTTACCCTTTTAACAAAGTTCTATGAAGCACAGAAGTATTTAATTGTGAGAAGGTCCCATTTATCTATGTTTTCTTTCATTGCTTGTGCTTTGGGTGTAAGGTCATGGAAATTTCTGCCTATCACTACATCTTGAAGATGTTTCTCTAGATTTTCTTCTAGGAGTGTAATAGTTCTGACTTATGTATTTAGGTATTTGATCCACTTTGCATTAATTTTTGTGTAGGGAGTGAGATATGGATTCTCTTTCATTCTTTTGGATATAGATATTCCGTTCTCCCAGCACCAATTATTGAAGAGGCTGTCCTGTCCCAGTTGAGTGGGCTGGGGAGCCTTGTAGATAAATCAATTGGCCATTGATCTGAGGGTCTATTTCTGAGCCCTCAATTTGATTCCATTGGTCAATATGTCTGTCTTTGTGCCTGTACCATGCTGTTTTGACCACTGAGGCTTTATAAAGAGCTTTAAAGTCAGGAAGTGTGAGTCCTCCCACTTCATTCTTCTTTTTCAAAATGTTTTTGGCTAGTCAAGTCTCCTTTCCCTTTCAAATAAATTCGACAGTTAGCTTTCCCATGTATGCAATAAGTTATTAGAATTTTGACTGGTATTCCATTGATTCTGTCGATCAATTTAGGCAGAATTGACATCTTAACATTTAGCTTTCCTATCCATGAACATGGAATGCCTTTCTGTCTATTTAGGTCTTCTTTGATTCTTTTTAAGCAATGTTTTGTAGTTTTCTATGAACAGTTCCTTTACACTCTTTTATGGTTATTCCTAGATATTTGGTTCTTTTAGTTGCTATTGTAAATGGAACGTTTTTCTTGATTTCTTCCTCAAATAGCATGTTGATCTTGCATCTGCCACTTTGCTGGTCTTCTTCATTAGCTTAGTAGCTTTGTGGTCGTTCTTTAGCAACTTTCTAAATATATGATCATGTTGTCTGCAAACAGGGAAAGTTTTACTTCTTCCTTTCCAATTTGGTTGCCTTTTATTTCTTTTGTTGTCTGACTGCTCTAGCTAGAACTTCTAGACAGTGTTGAATGAAGGTGGTGGCAGTGGGCTTCCTTGCCGTGTTCCAGATCTAAGAGTGAAAGCGTTTAGGGTTTCACCATTGAGGATGATGTTATCTGTGGGATTTTCATATATGCCCTTTATCATGTGGTGGAAGTTTGCTTCTGTTCCTATTTTTTAAAAAAACTTTTTTTTATTAACTAAAAAAAATTAACAAAAAACATTAAGATATCATTCCATTCTACATATACAATCAGTAATTCTTAATATTATCACATAGTTGCATATTCATCATTTCTTAGAACATTTGCATCGATTTAGGAAAAGAAATAAAAAGACAACAGAAAAAGAAATAAAACGATAATAGAGAAAAAAAGATTATACATACCATTCCCCCTACCCCTCACTTTCATTTACCACTAGCATTTCAAACTGAATTTATTTTAACATTTCTTCCCCCATCATCTATTTTTATTCCATATGTTCTACTCTTCCGTTGATATAGTAGCTAAAAGGAGCATCAGACACAAGGTTTTCACAATCACACAGTCTCATTGTGAAAGCTATATCATTGTTCAATCATCATCAAGAAGCATGGCTACTGGAACACAGCTCTACATTTTCAGGCAGTTCCCTCCAGCCTCTCTGCTACATCTTGAACAACAAGGTGATATCTACTTAATGCATAAGAATAACCTCCACGATAACCTCTCGACTCTGTTTGGAATCTCTCAGCCATTGACACTTTGTCTCATTTCACTCTTCCCCCTTTGGTCGAGAAGGTTCTCTCAATTCCTTGATGTTAATTCTCAGCTCATTCTAGGGTTTTTCTCAGTCCCTTGATGCTGAGTCTCAGCTCATTCCAGGATGTTCCTATTTTTTTAATGCTCCTTTGATTTTATGATCTGTAACTTTTAAGAATAGCTAAAACCATGACTAACAGCATCTACATAAAAAAGATCAGTATTAGGACATAACATGGACGGTGAGAACATTGCCAACTTTTTAGGAATTTTCTACAATTTCTAAATATATGACAAATTTAGGTTAACAGAAGGATAGAAAATCTTTTTTCCCTTTTTTCACATCACATAGTTGTATATTCATCATCATGATCATTTCTTAGAATATTTGCATCAGTTCAGGAAAAGAAATAAAAAGAAAACAGAAAAAAATTCATACTTACCATACCCCTTACCCCTCCCTTTCATTGATCACTAGCATTTCAATCTACTGAATTTATTTTAACATTTGTTCCCCTTATTATTTATTTATTTTTAATCTGTATGTTTTATTTGTTGATAAGGGAGATAAAAGGAGCATCAGACGCAAGGTTTTCACAATCACACAGTCACATTGTGAAAGCTGTAGCATTATACAATCATCTTCAAGAAACATGGCTACTGGAACACAGCTCTACATTTTCAGGCACTTCCCTCCAGCCTCTCCATTATACCTTAACTAAAAAGGTGATATCTATATAATGCCTAAGAATAACCTCCAGGATAACCTCCCTACTCTGTTTGGAATCTCTCAGTCATTGACACTTTATTTTTTCTAATTTCTCTCTTTCCCCTTTTGGTCGAGAAGTTTTTCTCAATCCCTTGATGCTGAGTCCCAGCTCATTTTAGGGTTTCTGTGCCACGTTTCCAGGAAGGTTTACACCCCTGGGAGTCATGTCCCATGTAGAGAGGGGAAGGGTGGTGAGTTTGCTTGTCATGTTGGCTGAGAGAGAGGCCACATGTGAGCAACACAAGAGGGTCTCTGGGGGTGACTCTTAGGCTTAGCCTGATTTTAATTTTAAGTAGGCTTAGCCTATCCTTTGTGGGGTTAAGTTTCATATGAACAAACCCCAACATTGAGGGCTCGGCCTATAGCTTTGGTTGTCCTCACTGTTTGTGAGACTATCAGGAATTCTCCACATGGGAAAGTTGAATTTTCCCCCTTTCTCACCATTCCCCCAAGGGGATTTTGCAAATACTTTTTAAATTCACTGTTCAAATCACTCTGGGATTTATCGAGGCATTATTCTGAACAAACCTACAAAATCTCATGCCCTACTCAAGGTTCCATGTACTTATGGTGTTCAATTAAACTGTCCACATAAGTTATATTAGGAAATGCAGTAGTCAAAATATAAATTTTGTATCAAGTGAACATTTTTTTTTGCTTTAGTCTCACACATACATTAAAGTTCTAAAATATGAAATACCATCTATTTTCAGCACCCTACAGTATTGACATTCTTTTGTTCTTCCTCATGCAAAAACATTTTTAAATTTGTACATTTAGTCACTATCATTATACACTCTAGGCATTCCTAGATTATGTCATCTCAGTCTTTATCGTCCATCTTTCCTTCTGATTTCATTTGTGCCCCCAGCCCTCCTCCCTCTATCATTCCCACGTTCAGATTTGTTCAGTGTGCTAGCACTATTGTACTACAGTTGGGTAGTATTGTGCTGTCCATTTCTGAATTTTTACAGTCAGTCCCGTTGCACAGTTTGTATCCCTTCAGCTCCGATTACCCAATATCTACCCTATTTTTAACTCCTGATGGTCTCTGTTCTTAACCAAAGTTCTCCAATTTCGTTCATTAATGTTAGTTCATATCAGTGAGACCATACAGTATTTCTCCTTTTGTTTCTGGCTAATCTCACTCAGCATCATGTCTTTAAGGTCCATCTATGTTGTTAAAGCAATTAATTTCCAAGTACATTTTAACAAGTAGTTATAGAGCAGACTTTAAAGTTTGGTATGGGTTACAGTTCCATGATTTTTCACTTTTTCTTCTAGCTACTCCAAGACGCTGGAGACCAACAGAAATACCAATATATTATTCAGCAGTGAGATCATGTGATTTTTCCCTTTCAATTTGTGAATGTGGTGTATTACATTAATTGACTTCCTTGTGTTGAACCACCCTTGCATACTTGAGATAAAACCCGCTTGATCATGGCATATAATTATTTTAATGTGCTGTTGGATTTAATTTGCACGTATTTTGTTGAGGAAGTATGTAATCTTTTAAGACTCACTTCTTTCACTCAGCGTAACACTTTGAGATTCACCTGTGTTGAATGCTGCAGTAGTTTGTCCTTTTATTGCTGAATAGTATTCCACACTACAGATACAGCAGTTTGTTTAAGCATTTATCCATTTAAGGACATTTGGTTTGTTTCCAGGTTTTAGTGATTATGAATAAAGCTGCTATAAACCTTTCAGGTACAGGTTTTTGCATGAATGTCTGTTTTCAATATCCAGGATAAAAACCTAGGAATGGAATTACTGGGTCATATGGTAAGGATACGTTTAATTTTATAAGAAACTGACAAATTGCTTTCCAGAATGACTATAGCATTTTGTACTTCTCTCCAAAATTTATGAGAGTGCTAGCTATTCCAATCCTCACCAGAACTTGGAATTAGCAGTATTTTTTGTTGGTTTGTTTCTTTTTGTTTTTTCATCCTTCTAAGAGATATGCATGGTATCTCGTGGTTTTTATATGCATTTCCCTAATGGCTAATAATGTTGACCATCTTTCCATGAGCTTATTTGCCCTTTTTATACCCTCTTTGGTGAAGTGTCTGTTCAAGTGTTTGGCACGTTTAAAAAAATTGATTATTTTTCTACTGTTGGTTTTTTCTGGTGCAGAAAGTGATGTATCATTCTCCATTTCTGACTCACTGACTATAGTTGTAATAAATATTTAGCTTTCTTTCCTTTTGCATCACTGTAGCCCCATACTGGTGTTTCGATGTGATCCCCTGCAAAATAAACTTTTGTGCACATAATACTTCTCCCAGGGTTTTTTCTGGGGCAATAAAACTATGAGTGGTGTTGATGGCATGTAGAGGAGGTGTGCAAAATCACGAGACTGTTTATCAGCTAGGGAGAGAGATGAGTGTCCAGGACTAGCCCTGAGGAGTTCTAATTTTAGATCAGGAGAGGAGACTGAGAATGCGTGGAGAGGTAGAAGGAAAAGCAGGCACTCTGAAAGACAAGAGAGGAGAACATTGCAAGGAGGGAACTCTTCATCTGGATTTAATGCAGCTAGAAAGTTGAATAGGATGAGGACAGTTCCACAAAAGGACACTGACAATTGAAAGGGAAACCCAGGGGGCTCTGGGAGCACAGATACTGTACATGACTAGCCTGGGCAATCAGGAAGGCTTCCTGGAGGAGGTGATGATAGAGATATACCTTTCAAGAAGCGAAGCATTTGCCAGAAGGACAGCAGGAGGGGAATAAGAATTTCCACCTTAGAGAAGAGCATGGGGAGAGGCAAAATGGAGTGAAACATCTTGGCTATTTTAGCCATTTGGCCATTGGGGTGGCTGGCTCTGTGCCTCTTTTCCTTACTTCTTGTTGATTTAATAAATGAATGGGTATCAGCTGTGCCTGGATCAAAGGTTACATTTGGAGTTAGGAGGGTAGTAGGGGCGAGATTGTTAAGGGTCTTGAATATGAAGACCAGGAATTTAAAGCTCTACTCTGAGGGCAATGGGGAGCCATGGAATGTCCTTGAGGAAGGGAGGAACACAGAGTCTCCTGCTCTAGCAGCCATTGCAGAGGATGGAATGGAGGGAGGGCCAACAGGTGAGAATGATGGAGGTGTGAGGCAGGGTGGGGCTGAGGGGATGGGGAGATGCTGGGAAGAAGAATTGGGAAGGTTTGGCGAATAATTAAATCTGGGGAGGGTGGGGAGAGGGGGAGTGGAGGCTGTGGTCACTGAGGCTGCAAGACTGAGCAACATTTGTAAAGCTACATCATGCAGTCTAGTTCTTCCTCCTTTGCCAGTGTGGAGGCCCCTTGAGGGCAGGGCTGGGGGGCTTGCATTCTCCTTGGAGCAGCAGCCTCGCCTAGCACGAGGTGGCTACAAAGAGAAATCGTAATCAGTCCTTCCCCCACTCTTTGCCTTCGGGGCCTAGGGATGCTGGATTACAGGGCGGGGGTGGGGGGGGTGGGGAATATCCCCGCAGGGCACTGTCAGCCTGAGTCCTGGGGGGCTCGTTATGGCTGACCCCCCCACCTCCCCGGCACAACTGGCCTTGTGTCCTCAGCCCCTCCCCTCTTAGGTTCCAGGAGAGAGTGATGCCCCCAGGTGCCCTGGAACTGCCCTCCCTGTGTCACAGTGAGCGCGAATTCGGGGGGCCTCTGCCCAGCAGGAGAGAGACCACCCTGGCCCCTTCACAGCCCTCGGGGTGAGATCTGGGGGGAAGTGAGAAATTCCAGAACACTGACTGTTAAAGAGCTGGAGGGAGTTTGGCTGAACGGCCTTCACCTCTGTTTTCTGCAGAGTACAGAATCTGGGGTGCAGGACTGTAGGGGAACTGGGCAGGAATGGAAGGAGGGGGCTTCGGGGAAGACTCAAGAAGAGCCCCTCCAATCCGGTCAGCCCTCACCCACACCCTGAACCTGGCAGGCACAGGTGTGTGAGCAGACAGAGGGGGATGCGAGGTGCTCATTTGTGGTCTGAGAATTGGGGGTGCAAATTGCACACGTGTGTGTTCTGCAGTCAACGGGCACACACATGTGAACCTGGGAGCTTCGTGGGGACAAATGTGCACACACACACACACTCATTTAGGGCTGAGGGCTGAAAGGCGGTGGGAAAGGGGCTCCTGTTTGTGGGAAAACTCCAGACCCCCCCAATCCCATGAATTCCTCCCCTCTGGGCTGCTGGCAGCTCTCAGGAGAGACAGAAGCCCCCCCTACTCCTTGCCTGGGAGGTGGCATTGTCCCGGACCCCTGAACCCAGCCCCTCAAGTGGAATCTCTCTGTGGGTACAGTTTCCACCAGTTCCAGTTATGCAAACAAGGAATGGTCTTTGCCTGGACAAGTCCTATGCCTGGACTTTCTTTTTTTCCTATAAATAAAATAAAATATAATATAAAATAAAATAAAATAAAAATAAAATACTTTTACTTAAAAATTTGAAATAATCACACTTTTTCCCTGCTCAGCAATGTATCACAGACATTCTACTTGCAGATCTCCATTCTTGTATTTGTTTTTGTGTTTTTGTTTTGCTTCCTTCTTCTTTTGTGTGTTTAAGTAAGCATTTTTTTATTGAGAAAGTCACACACATAAAGTGCATGCAAAATGTACAATCGATGGCTCACCGTATCATCACAGCATTGATGACCACATTCAATTCTTTTATCATCACATACTTGTGTATGCTTCCCCATGATTGTTTTTAGAACATTTGCATCATGCCAGAAAAGGAAATAAAAAGAAAAAACCCATGCATTCCATACCGCTTACCCCTCCCTCTCATTGACCACTAGTATTGCAGTCTACCCAATTTTGTTTTTTTTACCCCTTATTACATACATTTATTTATTTATTTATTTTTTTATCTTTATTTTTTAACTCATCTATCTGTACCCTGGATAGGAGGGGCATCAGCCTCAAGGTTTTCACAATCACACGCATTGCAAAAGCTATCTGGTTAGACAATCGCTGGTCTGCTTTCTGACCCAGCACCTCACCTGTCAGAATCAGAGAACAAAATCTGGACATTCTGAGACAAACCCAAAGTCACAGACTGTCGGCTGTCGTAAGGCTAAATTTCTGTCTCATTTAGAGTTTCTCCTTGGCTTAGTTCCCTGGGGATTGCCCGAAACAAAATACCACAGGTGGGTGGCTTAAAACGCAGCCCGTTGTCTGTTAAGATAGAAATGTCTGGTTTGCAATCCCAGAGCCCAGAAATTTGCAATCAAGGCGTAGGCAGGACGTGCTGCCTCCGAAACCTGTAGGGATTTCACCACCTCTTCCAGCTGCCAGCGCTGGCTGGTAGAGACACTGCCCCTTCCCCTGTGTATTCTCCTGGTCTTTTATATATATATATATATATGAGGACACCAGTCATATTGGACTAGAGCCCACCTTACTCCAAATGTCACTTAATTCAAGTCCACCTGCACAGACCCTATTTCCAGATACGGTCGCATTCTGAGGTATTGGGGTATTAGAACTTGCAACATCTTTTGGGGAGCAACATAACACCCTCTTTCTCCTGCTTTCTCTCTGGGTTGGATGCTGAGCTCAGGGAACTGGAGCGAAGGTCACGGTCATGGCGGTGATGGGGGCGGGGCGCGGGCCAGAGCGATGCTTGGGGGGATGCCTCTCCCGACCCCACCCCCACCTCCCTCTGAGGGGGCACACCCTCCTCAGACCCCCGGCTGGACCTACCTTGCCCCACTCTACTCTTTCACGCCCTGATTGAGCCCTCAGGAAATTCTGCCCGCGGCCCGCTTCAGATTCCTTTTGGAATCCACCACTTCTCCCCTGCTTCCTGAAACAGGGCTGTGAGCCCCTGAGTTAGGGTCCGTCCCTCTCCTGGGGCGGAAAAGCTGCACCACCTGTCCCATCCCCTCCCTTTGCCCCCGCTTCCTCCACAATCCCCATCCCTCCTCCCCCTCCAGCCCCCTGGCACAGTCCAGCCTCAGGGCCTTTGCACTGCCGTTCCAGCCTCCCGTGCCCTTCCCTCACACCTCTGCCTAGTTAACTTCCTCACCTCCTTCAAGTGTGACCGGCTGCAAACGCCACCCTGGCTCATCTCCAGCCCTAACTGTGAGCTCCGAAAGTGAGCAGGGAAATAAAAAATTCCAGAGCGACTGAGCGTTCACCTCAACAAAATCTTTCCTATTTAAAATTGCAGCCCTCTTCACACACCCTTCGAGTCCTCTATTTATTTTATTGCAGCGCTTATTTTCCATCCACAGTTTTTGTGTGAACGTGTGTTTTCATTTCTCCTGGGCAATACCTAGAAGTGGAATTCTTGGGTCAGAGGGTAATTCCATGTTTAAATTTTGAGGAATCAGCTGTCTTGTTTTTACTTGCTTTTCTTTGATTATTGTGATTGAAATACCCCTCCCTCCATATGGATATTGTCATTTGCATTTCCCATTTACTTAATTCTCTACTGGGGTGTGAGAGGATCATCATTAGCTTTGGGCAAGGGAGATGACTGCTTTTGGGTTGATGCATCTGAGCGTGAGCTCCCCTAAATCCTAAACTGTGATCAGG
The DNA here is from genome assembly GCA_004026745.1 of Myrmecophaga tridactyla. Taxonomy (NCBI): domain Eukaryota; kingdom Metazoa; phylum Chordata; class Mammalia; order Pilosa; family Myrmecophagidae; genus Myrmecophaga; species Myrmecophaga tridactyla. The sequence goes on from PVIY010020005.1 coordinate 36,989, forward strand.
ATTGGTGGCTTGTGACTTCTGGAGGTGTTCATTTTTTTTTTTTTAATTAATAAAACCAATCAACATACAATATGAACATTCTTTTTTTATCACACAGTTGTATATTCATCATCATAATCATTTCTTAGAACATTTGCATCAATTCAGAAAAAGAAATAAAAAGTAAACAGAAAAAAAATTTATCCATACCATACCCCTTACCCCTCCCTTTCATTGATTGCTAGCATTTCAATCTACTAAATTTACTTTAACATGTGTTCCCCCTATAATTTATTTATTTACTTTTAATCCATATGTTTTACTCATCTGTCCATAAGGTAGATAAAAGAAGCATCAGACACAAGGTTTTCACAATCACACAGTCACATTGTGAAAGCTTTATCATTATACAATCTTCTTCCAGAAACATGGCTACTGGAACACAGCTCTACATTTTCAGGCACTTCCCTCCAGCCTCTCTGTTATGCTTAACTGAAAAGGGGATATCTATTTAAGGCTTAAGAATAGCCTCCAGGATAACCTCTCAACTCTGTTTGGAATCTCTCAGCCATTGACTCTTTATCTTGTCTCATTTCTCTCTTCCCCCTTTCGGTCGAGAAGGTTTTCTCAGTTTCTTGATTCTGAGCCCCAGCTCATTCTAGGATTTCTGCCCCACATTGCCAGGAAGGTCCACACCCCTGGGAGTCATGTCCCACGTAGAAAGGGGGGAGGGCAGTGAGTTTGCTTGTTGTTTTGGCTGAGAGAGATGGGTCACATCTGAGCAACAAAATAGGTTCTCTGGGGGTGACTCTTAGGCCTAATTTTAAGTAGGCTTAACTTATCCTTTGTGAGGTTAAGTTCATATGAACAAACCCCAAGACTGGGGGCTGAGCCTATTGCTTTGGTTGTCCCCACTGCTTGTGAGAATATCAAGAATTCTCCACTTGGGGAAGTTGAATTTTCCCCCTTTCTCACCATTCCCCCAAGGGGACTTTGCAAATACTTTTTTATTCACTGTTCAAATCCTTCTGGGATTTATCCAGGTGTCACTCTGAACAAACCCACAAAATCTCATGCCCTACTCAAGATTCCGTGTACTTATGGTGTTCGATTAATCTGTCCACATAAGTTATATTAGGAAATGCACTAGTCGAAATATAACTCTTATACCAAATAAACATTTTTTTGCTTTAGTCTCACACATGAGTTAAAGTTTTAAAATATTAATTACCATCTATTTTCAACACTCTGCATTATTGACATTCCTTTGTTCTTCTTCATGCAAGACATTTTTAAATTTGCACATTTAGCCACTATCATTATACACTCTAGGCATTCCTAGATTATACCATCTCAGTCTTTATCGTATATTTCTCCTTCTGATTTCCTTTGTGTCCACAGGCTCCTCCCTTTATCATTCTCACATGCAGCTTCACTCAGTGTTCTAACATTATTGTATTACAGTTAGATAGTATTGTGCTATCCATTTCTGAATTTTTACCATCAGTCCCATAGCACAATCTGTATCCCTTCAGTTCCAATTACGCAACATCTACCCTATTTCCATCTCCTGATGGTCTCTGTTCTTAACTGAAATTCTCCAAGTTCATTCATTAATGTTAGTTCATATCAGTGAGACCATACAGTATTTGTCCTTTTGTTTCTGGCTAATCTCACTCAGCATAATGTCTTCAAGGTCCATCAATGTTGTTACATATTTCATAGCTTTATTCTGTCTTACAGCTGCATAATGTTCCATCGTATGTATATGCCACAGCTTGTTTAGCCACTTGTCTGTTGATGTACATTTGGGCTGTTTCCATTTCTTGGCAATTGTAAATAATGCTGCTATAAACATTGGTGTGTGTTCTAGTTTGCTAGCTGCCAGAATGCAATATACCAGAAATGGAATGGCTTTTAAAAAGGGAAATTTAATAGGTTGCTAGTTTACAGTTCTAAGGTCGAGAAAATGTTTCAATTAAAACAAGTCTACAGAAATGTCCAATCGAAGGCATCCATCCAGGGAAAGATATCTTGGTTCAGGAAGGCTGATGAAGTTCAGGTTTTCTCTCTCAATTGAGAAGGCACATGGCGAATACGGTCAGGGTTCCTCCCTCAGCTGGAAGGGCACATGGCGAACACGGCGTCATCTGCTAGCTTTCTCTACTGGCTTCCAGTTTCGTGAAGCTCCACAGGAGGCATTTTCCTTCTTCATCTCCAAAGGTCTCTGGCTCATGGACTCTCTGCTTTGTGGTGCTGCAGCATTCTCAGAATCTCTCATTCTCCAAAATGTTTCCTGCTGTATAGGACTCCAGAAACGTCTCAAGACCCACCCAAATGGGTGGAGACATGTCTCCCCTAATCCATCTTGATTGGGATACATCTCCATGGAGATTATCTAATTACAGATTCAGACATACAGTATTGAATAGGGATTATTCTGCCATTACAAAATGGGATTTTGATTAAAACATGGATTTTCTAGGGACACACATCCTTTCAAACCAGTATAGTGTGCATATGTCCATTTGTGTCTTTGTTCTCATATCTTCTGAGTAGATACCTAACAATGGTATCCTATACTTAGCTTCCTGAGGAACTGCCACACTGCCTTCCACAGTGGTTGCACCATTTGACATTCCCAACAGTGGATAAGTGTGCCTCTTTCTCCACATCCTCTCCAGCACTTGTTGTTTTCTATTTTATTGATAATGGCCATTCTGATGGGTGTGAGATGATATCTCATTGTGGTTTTGATTTGCATTTCCCTAATAGCCAGGTAAGTTGAGCATCTTTGCATGTGCCTTTTGGCCATTTGTATTTTTTCTTCTGAGAAATGTCTGTTCAAGTCTTTTGTTGTGGGGGGTGTTCTTGCAGTGCAAACATGCATGGTTGGGTTATTTATACATGTACATGTGAGGCCCCTTGTGGGGCTGGGGCGAGCCAAGGGTGGGAAAAGAAGCAATTGGGCTTCAGTGCAGAGTCAGGGCTGGGGTACACCTTCCACCCCCACATTCTGATGTGGAATTCTGAGGAAACCACAAATTCTAAATTCAATTCTGTCTTTTAAGATCATTATGAAGGTTGGGGGAAAGGACATATTTCATTGAACTATTTGTTAGCTTTATTGTTTACTTTCAATATTCAGCTGTATGGTATGCAGACTTCCATTTGGACCCCACAAATGTTGGGGGTGGGCTTGGGTATGTGTATTTTTCTTAATGATTTGTAAGAGGTCAAAGTTCTTTTTAAAGCCAGCAATCTTTTCCCCCTAGTTTGTGATTTGTCTATAAGTTTCACTTTAACAATATTTGATGATGTTCTGAAACTGTTTTAAATAGTCACGCTCCGTTACTTTTTTCTCTGTGATGCCTTCTATGTAACTGAGCTCCTGCCATTTTCTCTCTATAAGGGCACTGACGTTTTCTCTGATATAATTTAATTTACAGTAAAAATACCTCTTTCAGACACATGCTCTGGGTACCTCTGTCTGCTGTGGGTTTCTTAAGTATGGGGTAAGATTCTTCTTGTATTTGGAGTTTATTTCGTCTTAATTTCTGAGGACTTGAAGCCAGGCTTTGCTCTCTTTTTTTTCAGTCTGAATCTCCGAACAGACTTCACCGCACTCTTTCCTAAGTTGAATGTTCTTTTAGTTATATTTTTGCTAGATCAGGGGTTGGAAAAACTCAGCCCACAGGAAAATCTGGCCTACTGCTTATTTTTATGAATGAAGTTTTATTGGAACACAGCCATGCCTGTTTATTTGTTTATTGTGTCTATGTTTCCACAGTACAAGGATGGGGTTGAATACTAATAATAAAAGATACAAAGCCTAAAATATTTATTATCTAGTCCTTTACAGAAAATGTTTGTTGACCCCTGTGCTAGGTCAACATAGCTGCCTGCTTCCTGGTTTTCTTTTCTTCGTGAAAAAAATGGGCATCCTTTCTTCAAGGTTTTACAAAAATTTTATTGAAGCAAATTCATTTAATCTAAAATAATGATTTCAATGTGTACAATTCAGTAATACTTAGTGTATTCATAATATTGTACTGTCACCGCCCATATCTAGTTCCAAGATATCATTATCACCCCAAAAGGAACCCCAGACTCAGTAAGCACCCCATTGCCCCTTCCCTCCAGCCCCTGGAAAGCACTAATCTGCCCTTTGCATCTATGGAGATACAGGTTCTGGAGTGGAATCCTACAGCACGTGGGCTTTTGTGGCTGCTTTCTTTCCCTTAGCATAATGTTTTCAAGGTTCATGCACGTTGTAGCATGTATCAGAATGGCATTCCTTTTTGTGACCTAATAATAGTCCCCTCATCACCTTTTTGCTCCTGTTACCTTCACGGGTCCTTACCTGTCCTTTCCTTATAGCTGGAATGCCTCTGAACCCAGGCAAGCACTTCTTTTTTTTTTAATTTGCATATGGGCAGGAGGCACCAGGGATCGAACTCCAGACCTCCAGCACGGCAGGTCGGAGCTCGGCCTGCTGAGCCACGGCAGCCGCCCGCAAGCACATTTTTGTTATTTTTCTAGCTATAGCTTCAGAAGTACAATTTAAATGTAATTTCCCAAGATTAATATCTGCACAAATTTCCATGATGTTTAAATGACCATTTTCAATTTCCAACATCCCATTGCTGTATTTTCAGAGTTGAGGCTTTTCCCCAGGTGGTGTTGATTTTCAGTCATTTAATTTTTTTTCTTTTCTTTTAAGGGCCACGGGCTTGCAGGTCATACAAATGGCCACTAGGTGGCGATCTTATTCCTTGGTTCTGTAAATCAGTCCCGTCCTCCCTCTTCCCGCCCTGCCCCGGAACCCCTCATCCCTTTGGGTCTGAGAAAATATTTGCAGAATGCAAGACCGGATATGCTTAGTTAAGCCAATTAGTTATTTATTTATTTTTTTTAAGTTTTATTCACAGACCATCCAAACCGTCCAACGTGTGTAATCAATGGCTTTGGGTATAATCACAGAGCTGTGTATTCATCTCCACAATCAATTTGAGAGCATTCTCATTGCTCGCCCCCCTCCAAAAATCCCATACCCTTTATATCCCCCTAATATTGACATTTAACACTGGTATAGCACCTTTGTTACAACTGTTGCAAGAATAGTGCAATGTTACTGTTAGCTCTAGTTCATAGTTTGCATCAGCAGTATTCCCCCCCCAACCACCCTATTATTAACACCTAGTAACAGTGTCATGCATTTGTTCTAGTTCATGTGAGAACATTCTTGTATTTGTACAATCAACCACCATCATCGTCCACCACAGAGCTCACCATGTTATATGGTCCTGTGTTTTATCCTCTAGCTTTCTTTCTGGCAAAATACAATCACATTTCTAGCAACTTTTCAACCACAATGACGCCCATAATTCAGCGCCATTGGTCACCTTTTTACCATCCTACATACTTACTTACACTTACCATCACCTCCATCCGTTTCCAGACATTTATAATCAACCGTACTAAAAATTCTGTACAAACGAAGCGTCAGCTCCCCATACTCTACTTTCTTTGTATCTCCTGGTAACTTAGACTCTAGATTTTAGCCCCAAGTGTTTGCTCGTTATGAACAGTTCATATTAGCGAGACCATCCATGAGGTCTTCTAGGTTGTTTGTTTTATGTGTCAGTGCTTCATTCTTTTTTTTTATTATAAACTTTTTTTATTAATTAAAAAACTTAACAAAAGAACATTAAGATATCATTCCATTCTACATATACAATCAGTAATTCTTAATATTATCACATAGTTGCATATCCATCATTTCTTAGAACATTTGCATCGATTTAGAAAAAGAAATAAAAAGACAACAGAAAAAGAAATAAAACGATAATAGAGAAAAAAGATTATACATACCATACCCCTTACCCCTTGCTTTCATTTATCACTAGCATTTCAAACTAAATTTATTTTAACATTTGTTCCCCCTATTATTTATTTTTATTCCATATGTTCTACTCTTCTGTTGATATAGTAGCTAAAACGAGCATCAGACACAAGGTTTTCACATTCACAGAGTCTCATTGTGAAAGCTATATCATTGTTCAATCATCATCAAGAAGCATGGCTACTGGAACACAGCTCTACATTTTCAGGCAGTTCCCTCCAGCCTCTCTGCTACATCTTGAACAACAAGGTGATATCTACTTAATGCGTAAGAATAACCTCCAGGATAACCTCTGGACTCTGTTTGGAATCTCTCAGCCATTGACACTTAGTCTCATTTCACTCTTCCCCCTTTGGTCGAGAAGGTTCTCTCAATCCCTTGATGTTAATTCTCAGCTCATTCTAGGGTTTTTTTTCCGTCCCTTGATGCTGAATCTCAGCTTATTCCAGGATCTCTGTCCCACGTTGCCAGGAAGGTACACATCCCTGGGAGTCATGTCCCACGCAGAGAGGGGGAGGGTGGTGAGACTGCTCATCATGTTGGCTGGAGAAAGAGGCCACATCTGAGTAACAAAAGAGGCCATCCTGGGGGTGACTCTTAGGCCTAAATTTTAAGTAGACTTGACCTATCCTTTGTGGGGTTAAGTTTCATATGAACAAACCCCAAGACTGGGGGCTCAGCCTATAGCTTTGGTTGACCACACTGCTTGTGAAAATATCAAGAATTCAACTTGGGGAGGTTGAATTTTCCCTCGTTCTCACCATTCTCCGAAGGGGACTTTACAAATACTTTTCCACTCACTGATTGAATCACTCTGGGATTCATCGGGGCATCACTCTGGACAAACCAACAAAATCTCATGTCCTACCCAAGGTTCCATGTACTTATGTTGTTCAACCAACTATCTACATAAGTTATATTAGGAAATTCACCAGTCAAAATATAAATTTTGTACCAAATAAACAGTTTTTGCTTTAGTCTCACACTTAAATTGAAATTTTAAAATATTAATTACCATCTGTTTTCAGCACCCTGCAATAATGACATTCCTTTGTTCTTCCTCATGGAAACACATTTTTAAAATTTGTACATTTAGTCACTATCATTATACTCTCTAGGCATTCCTAGATTACAACATCTCAATCTTTATCATCTATCTTTCCTTCTGATTTCATTTATGCCTCCAGTCCTCCTCCATCTATCATTCTCACATTCAGCTTCATTCAGTGTTTTAACCTAATTGTATTACAATTAGGTAGTACTGTGCTGTCCATTTCTGAGTTTTTATATTCAGTCCTGTTGCACAATCTGTATCCCTTCAGCTCCAATTACCCAATATCTTACCCCATCTCTATCTCCTGATGATCTCTGTTACCAGTGAAATATTCCAAGTTTATTCACTAATGTCAGTTCATATCAGTGAGACCATACAGTATTTGTCCTTTTGTTTTTGGCTAATGTCACTCAGCATAATGTCCTTAAGGTCCATCCATGTTGTTACATACTTCATAACTTTATTCTGTCTTATAGCTACATAATATTCCATAGTATGTATTTGCCACAGTTTGTTTAGCCACCCGTCCATTGATGGACATTTTGGTTGTTTCCATCTCTTGATAATTGTAAATAATGCTGTTATAAACATTGGTGTGCAAATGTCCATTTGTGTCCTTGCCCTCATGTCCTTTGAGTAGAGACAGCATATAGATGGGTCCTGTTTAATCCATTCTGCCAGTCTATGTCTTTTGATTGGGGAGTTTAATCCATTAACATTTAGTGTTACTACTGCATGGGTAGTACTTTCTTCTGCCATTTTGCCTTTCAGATTTTATATGTCATTTCTAATTTTCCTTCTTTTTACCTTTACTCATAGTCTTCCTTTCTACACTCTTCTCCACACCCCTCTCTTCTGTCTTTTCATTTCTGTCTCTAGTGCTC